>OY735266.1:1420286-1524399 GCA_963457715.1 Argyresthia albistria | reverse complement strand
AGTCGGACTCGCGCACGAAGGGTTCCGTACCATTATCTATAAAAAACCGAAAAAAAATAAAAATGTATGGGAACCCCCCTAAATATTAATTTAATTTTAATTTAATTACTTATTTTCACACCCCTTTGCTAGAGGACAGAAGAGTCCTTTGACTTTGACAGTGGGTACCAAGACGTCAACTAATGTCTATTGCAAGGGGATGAGAACTTGATTTCCCCTAATTTTAATGTCATTTTTGTTTCCTTTTCGGCCAGGAGAATGACAAGCTCTAGTCCGAAAGGATTAAGTAAATAATCAACTCAATATATTGTGAACATTTTAAGCGTCTACCTGCTACCATTATCAATATCGAGCAAAAATGAGCAAAAAAAAGTCACGTTTGTTGTATGGGAGCCCCCCTTAATATTAAATTTATTTTGTTTTTTAGTATTTGTTGTTATAGAGGCAACAGAAATACATCATCTGTGAAAATTTCAACTGTCTAGCTACCACAGACAGACAGACAGACAAGTCGCAGTAATAGGGTCCCGTTTGGCACCCTTCGGGTACGAACCCTAAAAAAGGACATCAGTTCAATTTAAACCCGATTTGATCCCAAACGAACTTACGAACATAGCATTACGCCGTTACCCATAAGAAAATATCGAGAGCTGTTCCCAATATCCACATAAGTAAATATTATCAAACATTACATAGATACCAACCAAGTATACAGCTAATAGCACCGTATACAGGGTGAAATTAAATTAGCTGACCATATTTTGAGGAATGATAGTACCCATCATTGTGAACAACTTTCCCTATGAAACATATGGTCGCAAATGAAAAACATTTTTCGTCCCCCAGTACATTGCCCCGATCAGCTGATTTCAAGTTAGGTACTATGGGAGACCCAAATTTTTTTTCGTTTGCGATCATATGTTTCATAGGGAAAGTTGTTCACAATGATGGGTACTATCATTCCTCGAAATATGGTCAGCTAATTAAATGTCACCCTGTATATACCGGATAGTGGGTATTAAAGCCACACACAGCTTTTTGCCATGCAGAGACATGATTTAGCATGAAAGGAAAGCTCATGAAAGCTGCTTTACGAGGCAGCGGGCGGAGGCAATACGCCGATAGAAAGCTTGAGTTTTTCAACCAAACCAAATTATGCAAATGTCGAGAAACTGTGCAGCTCTAACTTACATATCAGGCAAATGCAGCAAACTTGCAGCTTGCAGAAAACCTTAACATATTTAGCTTCCCTAGGATTATATTTTCTAGAATGAGTTGGTTGACTAATAGCGGGATACGGATCTCTTGCATCTCACTCTCTTACACATTATTACAATCTCCCGTCATCCGACTTCATTTATCCTCGAGTTGTCAAAAATTGCATTCAAATTAAATTACTGTGGAAGCTTGACTCCAATTCAAGGAGTTGTCAAGAACGACTAAGCGTCCTCTAATCTTCACCAGTCTTTGTCACCCATGTTTTGTACTTACAAGTTTCCTCAGAAGACGCTCGTCCCAACACTGGTCTACGTCGAAGTCTTTGAGGTTGCGAGGAGTCGAGCTGACCACCGGTTTGCTGGCCTCCTGCTGGCAAGAGAGACATGTCATTAAAACAATCTATAATATACATTCATCATCATCATCATCCCGTCAGGGAATCTACTGTAGAGTAGGCCTCCTCAGACGCCTTTTAATTCGGCACTGGTAACCCGCGTCCATATTTTCCTCCTATCCTCACTGGACATCGGACCATCGGGCCACCATCACCATCATCTTATCAGGGAAGATTGCAAGAATAAGTGTTCTCTACGGATGAAGAGGACGTCTAAACCAGTAAATGTTTTGGTTAATTAATATCCGCTAATCTTTGAGCCAAAATGGAGTGTTTTGTTTGAAAATGAGTGCCGCACTTCTATCAGCCGCCGAGGCATTAACTCGCAATTTTCGCATAATATTTTCATTGGAACAGTACCAAGTGCTAACTAACTCGGAACGCACCCGGGATTCAGCGGAGATCGTAAATATATGAATGTTTCAGTAGACAAGGCCGCTCGAAACATTATCACGGGGAAGACTGACTTTCGCCTGAAAAATCTGTGAACCGTTTCATTAGCTAACTTGTTATAAAACCTGATGTACACCTATATTCCTACCTATATTCAAGCAAATAAACGCTACTTTACTTTACTTTACATTTTTTATTCTGAACAGATTCCGGGATCGCCTCATTTACGAATAACCGGCCAAATGCGAGTCGAACTCGCGCACGAAGGGTTCCGTAAAAAATACGTTAGTTGTATGGGTGCCCCCCTTCATATTAAACTTTTATTTTTTAGTATTTGTTGTTATAGCGGCAACAGAAATACATCATTTGTGAATATTGCACTTGTCTAGCTACCACAGTTCTTGAGATACAGCCTGGTGACAGACAGACAGACAGACGGACAGCGAAGTCTCAGTAATAGGGTCCCGTTTGGCACCCTTCGGGTACGGAACCCAAACATTCCTTCGGGCTTCTGGTGCCAGTTGGGTTAAAAAAAAATTGGTTGCCTGTAAAGTCGGTATACGGGCGAAAGTTTTACGTGACAACGACTTTGAGTGGTAAAATAATTTTTTATCACACCTGCTCTGAAAATACATACTAATTATACCAATTAGAGGGAAGAAACGCCTTTATCCCGCCCTTCAAATCCTTTCATCCCAAGGTATGGAAGTTTGTATGAAAATCCTTCCGACCCAAGGGTGGGAAGTATGTATGAAATTCCATTACATACCCGGTTTTTTTTCTTTTTTTATTTGTCAGCAGTCATACTGCAAAGAGACTTTAACTGTCTACTAATTAAATTTCAAGTAAATTGTTACTGGCCACATACAGTTTTTTTTTTACCAGTTACCAACCTCCTTGGTGCATACAGAAAATTAAAAACGAAATTATTTTTGTATATAAAACGCGCGGAATCACGGAAGAAGTGGCTGCATGACCTTATGATCTTAGCCTACTCCAGAAACGGGCGAATAAAAAAAGGAAAACTTTTAACTAAATATAAACATTTCTATGCATTTATGTCTATAATTTTCCTCGTAGGTGTAATAAAAAGCACTATACATACCTCAGGATAAAGTACAGTTCCATACCTCAAATGGTTTGCGCCCCTCGCAAGCTCGTGGCGCAAATGCCATAATCTCGGTATGGAACTGTCACTTTCTTCCCTCTGAAGTAATGTACTATTAATGTGAATATTCATTCGTATAGTAGGAAGAAGGATGAAATAATAGTAACAATTTAAAACATTTATTGACGCGTGCCTTTCACTTTTTATGTCTGTCTCTCTCGCTCTTAGGCGGGCTAACCATGCCCGAGTGGAAGGGACGCGTGCCTCTCACTCGCTCTCATTGTGAGCGCATAACGTGAGCGGAGCGTAACGCAGTTTCTTGAAGTGTCACCCGGCAAACCAATTTATAAGACGTTGTCACGTCAAAAACAGTAGCTATCACAACTTGCCTCTACCACCCTGTTTGGTCACAATCATTTATGTACAGGCAAATAAACTGCTACGACTAGGATATCCTGTGTTGTGGGAACCAGAAACAACGGACCTCACACACCATCTGAGACCTGTCTATGTTTTTGACCGAGCGAGCGAAGCGAGCGAAGCGTCTCTGTTTCAGGTTTGGGCAAAAATGCTTTCGTATGTCCGGTTGTTCTCCTCTACAGGTCGCATTTATGAACCGATTCTCGTGAAATTTTGTGAGCAGGTTGGAAAAACAAATAGAATTTTTTACTCGAGCCAGTTTTTAGATTTTTTTCAAAATGGCGGAGATATGGGGTTTTAAAATGTAAAAAAATCGCTACAACCCAAACGGCTCGATGGATATTAACAAATGAGGTGTCGTTGGGTTCGTAAAGACCATGAGAGTGAAACAGACTATATAATTTTAGTAAAAAGTCAATAGGTTGTATTAAAGATCGCGAAATGTAGTTTACAAAGTTATTGGTGCGGCTACTTTCATACTGCATGTACGTAACCAGGTACATTCATAAGTTTGTATGTGTTATTGAAAGAAAATTATTTGGGTTATTTTTTTTATGTGTGTTAGCAGTTCAGCTTTCCCACCGACATACTCGCGAGGTCTACAGCTCACAGAGCCACTAGTATATGTTTGTTCCAATCTACAAGTCTAAACTTTTAGTATGAAAAGCAGACCTTTACAAAATTCTAAACTTATATATTTTGATAAATAGGTCAAAGAAAACTACGATCTCTATAGTGAAAATGGCCTTGTCTGTTCGTAGAAGATCGTAAGCGCATACGCACGCCCTTCATCTAATCGGCTATTTATAATTTTACTATCGACGAGTAACATTTTAAAAATCACTCCGGCGGCGGCGGACGGCGGATCTGTGTATTTCAGAGATTTGAGAATATGTAAACAGTTCAAATAGTAGTAATAAAAATCGCTTTTGGTTACTGGTTGGTTTGGCATCAGAAACTCCTGCACCGTGCAACCAACTTTAGTTTATCATATACCGGACAATAAGTGTTCCATATGCTCTCATAGGTAGGTAGGCAGTGGGCCGGAATGGCGAGGGACAGATGCGAGTGGCGTGCTTTGAGAGAGGCATATGCCCAACAGTGGGTTGATACGGGCTGATGTGATGATGATGATGCTCTAATCTATGTAGCTCATAAACATATTTAAACGTTTAATCAAATCGGTTCAGGGAGGGTTCAGCCGTTCTGATTTACTCAATCAAACTTCCACATTTATAATACACCAGTGGGATAACTGAAAATTCTAATATATATATAATTTTCTATCCGGAAAGCTCGAGTGTCGTGGGCGGCGGGCGTGTAACACATTCGGAGCCCGACGTAAATATCAGCCCCCACATCCTCCGAAAATGACCTTGGCTGGCCAATTTATTTACAAACTACAAGCGAGTGTTTCAATTTGTAATCAATGTTTTATAAAGTACGTTTTACCAGACGGATGCTGGACGTTTTAGCTACTTGTAGAAACTATAGGAATGAAATGTGTCTAAAATCAGAGCCTCACTGAATACTACTCGAATAGTCCATAGATGCTGCCATTTCCCGAGTGACGAGCGAGAGAAAGTTTGACTTTGAGTTTCCGTAAAAATTGGAGTTATCGGATGTGCAACTGTAGAGCTGCAGAAAAAACTCGCTATCCTATGACAACTAACTCGCTATCCTATGACAACTAACTCGCTATCCTATGACAACTAACTCGCTATCCTATGACAACTAACTCGCTATCCTATGATAACTAACTCGCTATCCTATGACAACTAACTCGCTATCCTATGATGACAATTAAGTAAGTAAGTAAGTTTAATATTCTGTGCTTATTTTTTTTTAATCATTCTGAATGCAAGACAAAACACTTTAATAGACTCACAATTAAAATAAGTCTTGAATTAATATTTGGCGGCCAGTTCGATGTTTATTATTGATCTTGTTCAAATGTAGTGACTATATATGCCATGGCCAATGCTTAATCGAAATATTTAGGTCCATAGTCTTTAGTTACGGTTCTTGGCCTACAAGATTACAATTCTGAAATGATAACTGATACCAATTACAATTAATTGTTACGATTTAATATTATAAATTTACAACAGAAGTCTGCTCAAGAATCAATTTTTAAAATATAAAATACTTTGATTTACCAATCAAGTCAGAAACACCAATATAAAACTCCATATAATATGAATATAGTTACTATAGAGATTTTCTGACTTGAAAGTAATTTTAACTTTGGCGTCGTCGTCCGTATTGGCGCATATTTTAGTGTTAATTTCTTTAGAACCGGTCCTTTACTGAGTGGTTTTCTGAGAAACTTTATTGTCAATTACCAAAATTCTGCAAAATTCCAGGAAAGACGTCCACCAAGATGACTTCCAAAATACTCAAATTTTCCGGGAGAAAATCGTAGCCAAGATTATTACCATTGTTTACATCGTGACTTCCGCGATCATCAATTAGGTAAGAAGGCCGACAAAGCTCAGACTACCACCGCCAGAACTATTAGTTATTTCGTGCTGAACGCCCCAGTTCGGAGTACTAGGTGACACGCGAATACCACGCCAGAAATAGCACAATTGCTTGGATGTCTTCCTCGTCTTTATTAAGATTTCAGAAATCATTGCACAAACTCGTAAATAGACGTTGAAAAAGTAAGACATTTTGTCAGGATTTAAGTGGATAGTTACTTTAGTCTGTAACTATGCAACATAGTATCAAAACATGTGAAAGCCACGCCAAACACGTTACTTGGATGTAAACCCGGCGGTTATGACCACTTTAATATCTTAACCTGCAGTTCACCAAACCGGCCTGTGTGTCTTTACGACAGTTTCCCATAGATAGCAATCGGCGCCGCCGCACTATAAAAACTGCAGATAACATCCCTTCAACACCTTTACACGCACATTAGTCAGAGTGAAACTTTTTACGGCTATATCACATCCTCCGACAAATAAAACAGATTAAATTACTGCGTACATTCTATCTCCCTCTGTTTAATTAGTTTCTATCTGCAGCGAGAGGCTAGCCTCCTGTCACGCAAAATGGACTATTGGCTAACTGACTAAACATGGTAGCTATACATAGTGCCCCTGCCATCTCAGGGACTAGGCTTAAGCTATTTTCGGTTTTTTGTGTGTTCTACATTGAGTACAGTGGTCGGGTCAACAATCTTGTCTGATGTGTTGACAGCACGGTAAAGTGACAATCTTGGCATCGCTGGCGAAAAAATAATTGAAGATGAACTCATGATCGTGATACCAGACAAAGTAGACCTTTTGGTATCCTTTACAGAGAAACATGAATATTAACATGAAAATATTAAAATTAAAAACATGAATATAATATTATAAACATGATAGTATATTGATTTTAGTATTCAAGTATTTGTACTTGCATTTAATTAAGATAAAACGTGACATAAAGTTAAATAAACAGGAACTGCTATTGACAAAATAACGGAACGTGAAAAACAGGTATATTTAATTGAAATAGAAAATCCAATCTCTAAATATGAAATCAAAAATTAAGCTGTCAACAGCACGAAGTACATAATGAAGTTGCACAAACCTTTGCAAAGTGTTTGTCAAGCAGTGTGAGTCAGTTAGTTTGATGCTGTTTGATGTCCCTTGTTGTTTTGTTGCATTCCGAGACATAAGTATCCAGAAAATTACTCCGAATTAAGAACAAAGACGAGATACGTATGTAGGTACTAATCCTCACAATTTGGCGACATTGGGAAATTTCGGCCAGTGGGGGAAAATATTTTATGAAACTGTGAAAGGGAGATATTTTAAAATGAGAAGGAAGTGGAAACCGAAATCCGCTAACAAACCAAAAGATATGCGAAGTTTTTGTGGACGTGAAGACGTTTCGATTTGGCATGTGGCAAAAACTAACACCATTTAATAGTCGCAAAACGCGGAAATTGATGTAGAAACAGAAATCTTATAATATTGGACCTATGATAGCAAGTGGCTCCCCTAGCGTCACGCCTATTCCCACATGGAGTGGCAGCAGTGGTACAGTTTTGGCACAGTTCAGCCAGTCATCCAAACTTTCAATAGACATTTTGTGTGCAGGGGGTTAATTTTTTTTAAGTGTTTGCCATAGCTGCGGCGGCAAACGCTAAGGCCTTTACTAAATAGTGCGTGGAGGAGGCTTGATAGATAGAACCTTAACAAATCAAGTGTTATTAACTGTTACTGTACTGTAATGTAACTGCGACATACATGTGATCTACGCAGAAATAGGGCTCGCGTGTCTGTCCGTCTATCATCACGGAATATCCGTGCCAAAGCTTCGCTTATGTATGTCTTCATGTCAAATACCACACGTCTTAATGAGTTGTGGGTTAATTGTTTGTTTGTTACGGCTGTTACGTTATATTTCGGGGAACTCCACGATTCTACAAAGTGTTTGTGTTACGTGAGATTTTTCATCTATTTCGTGCAAGTGTTTGTGTTACGTGTTTTTCACCTATGTCGTGCAAGAGCCGAAACTTGTACAAACACACTTGTACAAAACAAGTTGTCAACAAGTGACCAAACAGAATAATTATACATGACAAAGAAAACTGTACAATTTTGTACAATTGTACACCTGTAAAGCTTGTTCAGACTATACATAGTGTAATTGCAACCCAAAAACGAAAGATTGTGATTATATTTTTCGCGTTTTCCATTCCAATCTTGCCCAAGAAATATGTTAGGGCCACCGCATGATACTTTTAAGTCAAAGTCGATAAATTATGGTTTTACATTATTACAATGGCGGTGCTTTGGCAGCAACGGGAGATAATAGTAGTTGAGATTATGGTTTTATGATACGTGTTCTTGATAATGATCTCAGTCATCTGACTGAGATTTACCTGATGCCATTTTAGTAAGTCCTCAATCATTTTTATTGTCACCTGACAAGGTTCTTCAATGATTAAAGACTTCCTCAATGGACGAATAGTGACAGAGGGTTGCTGGCGAAAGCCTTTTGGTGAAGTAGGGTTTTTGCCTCATCGTTACTCCAAGGTCAGAGATCCTGGCATATATCATGCGACTTAATGACTTAACCCTCTCGCTCGCACATCTATTTTTCTTTGATGTTCGTTCGTGTTATAGTCAGTCCTTAGCTACAGAGTCTCTGCAGTAGACACAAATGGAGGATACCCAGTTTTTAATATTTTAATACTAGTTTGTCTTATTTTAATACTATTTAACTGGCGCTAAAGTGGGTGCAACTGTGCCTCTGCTGCTCAGTATGGGAAAAGGCGTGACGCTATGTATGTATGTATGTTATACATGAGCACAGAAGATATAATAGTACTCCGTACAGAACGGCCACTCCCTTCCCCGCGCTGATTCAGATACCGCACCCCATTCCTGGCGTCAAAGGATTGGTTAAAGGATCAATAGACAGGGCTGAATGCTTGACGAGACGACGCGTATACTTAATATCGCTGCATTTGCCGCGCCACCAGCCCTAGCAAAGTTTACGCACAAATTTGCACGTATACAAACTTCATTTGGTTATGTAGGAGTAATAGGTGATTATTTTACGAGCGTTCTATGGTGTGTCCGAGGTGTGACATGAGTTTAGTTAGCTCGCGATTCGATTCCGGGATGCAGCATCCAGCCGTCTCTACATGAGTACAACTCTCGGAGTTACTGGGTCGCATTCTTGGCAGGTCGCACGGGACAAACACAATCTGACCGCTTCATTAGTTGCGAGAATAGTGTTGTGCGTTTTAGCTACCGATTCCTTTCGCCGTAAATATCACAACATTTACATAAATTGCTTCTGGCCCTACACTAGGATACCCGTGGGAACCAGAAACAGCGACGCGACGTCACAAACATGTAAACATCCAAGATCTGAGGATTTTTTCTTTTCCCCCAGCCGGGATTCAAATACGCGACGTCACTTGGGAAGCGCAGCGCAGCTTTGACAGCAACTCCACAAATGTTGCAAGTTGGTAGCAATCACAATATGCAGTTTCATGCACCTGGCATAGAAGAAAACATACATTATACTATGCTCAAGCCTTTTTCCCGGAATAGGGGTGGGCCAGAGACTATATATCCAATTGACTGCGCCTGCGGGGGAATGCGGCTCGCCGAACGTTTGTTGTATTCAACAAACGTTCGCATACGCAACCTATGAACGATGACGGGCCGCCAGACAGTTTCGCAGCGGCTGACAAATCACAGCTCTCTTACCTCGTCCCCCGCCGCCGCCCGTAAATTAATGTGTTGTGTTTCAAAGGAAACTATAACTATGCGCTCTGCACCGGATAAGTGCTCCCTGGGGTGGGCAGACACAAAATACCTCTACCCTGAAGAATACACCCTCAAAAATATAGCGCTTTCCATATTGTTAATACTCTGATGATGACTAAACGGTAACCGAGTACAAGTACAACAGTAAGTACCCGAGATACAATCAAACACAAGTGTTTCAACTCATTGCCGGACGGTCGGCGGCGCGTCAACATTAACACTATCAGGCGAGATCATCGCCTCTGACAGTGCGCAGTGAAAATTGCCGTTTTATGAGTACAGAGACCCGCGCGCGCCGCCCGTTTAGTATGTGTCCGGAGTTGAGAGCCATGGCCTTTAAACTTCAGTTAGGATTTTACATTATTTGGAGTCTACGTGTATCATCGTCCGACCAATTCCAAAAACAGAAAATACGTACTGGACATTGCTTCAACGACAATCTACAATTTGACCCCTAAATAGGTACGTAATATTATGTAAAATACTCGTCTAAATCTCTAGAATGGTAGGGCCAAACCGATTGCCGCTAGATATAAAGGATGCAAGTTATCCAACAAGGTGTCTTTGCAAATCACTGCTCTACAGTGATAGAGCCGTATTGCCCGTCTTTGCGTAGTCGCCTAAAAAGCGAGTTAGCTGACCGCCTATAGTGGATCCAACATAGGATGATCTCTGACAGTTGTCAGTGTCAAAACACGCCTATGAAGTATCGTTTTTCGACGGTTAAATGTATAGAGACAATTAACAATTATTGGCAAATAGTGACGTGCTACACTTATCGTAAGACAAGTTATCGATCTTGACTCGGAACATATAATAGAAATTTGAAGACATCGACAGAACAAGAAAAATTATGGATGAAGATTGGGAGCGTGACGTACGATTCGACCAATCTACCCAGGAACTGATTATAAATCTACAAGACTGCTCCAGCGAGTCCGAATCAGACTTTGATGATGGTGATTTGGGCTGTGAATCGATTTAACAAGAAGAAAAACAAGTTACAACATCCTTTTGTTTGATTTGCTTGAAACATTCAGAAACTTTAGTTAGAATATCGATAATTTGTATCGACACTATCCCCATGCCTAGTAAAGTCACAGTGATAAGCTGTCAGAGATCATCCTATGTTGGATCCACTATAGTACCTAACTGAAGACATATCCGTTATAGATACATTATCGTGAGATCATTACTACAGCAGTGCATCTGTGTTTGCACGCGAGGTGGATGCGATATGCGTTCTATACAATTGACGTGCCAATCCGTAATACGCTTCTTTTGAACTCAACATTCGAAATAAGAAAAGGGAAGAAATGATACGGGATACAAGGTCACAAAGAATGCCTTATTAAATTGTAGCACGAGTGACGACAAGAACTAGGAGACTTTTACTGTCGAATACATAAACTGCTCCACACTCAAGACAAATGGGGCTTGCTTGTGTAACGTGGTATCTTCCTATTATAAGATAATTTCCTCATCCTATAGACAAAATCTAGATTCTCCTTCTACAAAGCAACAGGTACGCTCGCGCTTCCTCGGTGCAATCGCAATGCTATTATACATTTGATATTTGTTACCGGAACACGACGCCATTTTCTGGTGTTGGGTGGGAAGCTTGCGCTTGCGATATGCTTCGGATAGGTTTGTTTCTAGAATAGGCTTGTGGCCAAGGTAATCCAATAAATCTAGGAACAAGTCTTAAGTTGAAGCATTATGTACAAAATGGCTTGACATTCTCAGAATTGTATATTTCCAGCAGATATATTTTATAAAGTAAATTTTGTGCAAAAAAGACAGCATTTGATGGCACTTTTACATGACGTCATTCTGTTGTTATTTCATAGAACTCAGGAACAAAATTTCCGTTTTGACAGTTCATAAAAAGTATCTATTTTGACTTGACAGGCCACAAGCCTTGTTCGCTTCAATTGATTTCAGTCAAGAATAGTTAGTTGCCATAGAGAGCGTGCTGAGATTGCAATAGAGTTTCCGTCGGTGCGTGAATAGCCGGTAATAGTAGGTATAGTGCAAGAAACTGCGCAGAGGCGCGTGCCATATCATCACAGGTTCTTGCGATCGCGTGCTCACGCCGCACGGGGGGTGGGCAGAGACGAAAACGTTTTGCTCTACTCCGCTAATGAGGAAATAATTAACTAATTACCAACAACAAAGTTACAGGGGGGTCGAATATGCGCTGAGTGGCTTCCAGTAAAGGATGGTAGAGAGAGAGATGAGATGCCTGTCCAACATAAGTCGTGACAGGGAGCAAGCCCGTAATCCGGAAGCCAAAAAATACCTGTCATTGTTTATTGGAAACATAAATACTCACATTTCAAATTGGCCGGTGCAGTACAAAAAGCTAATTGAAAGATAAGTGGCGAAAGTGATACGTAACCGGCTGATTAACGGCGTGGAACCGGCGGCGCCCCCCGGGACAAACGGGCCGATAACATCCGCAAAAAATATACAACGTCATCATTGCGTCATGATGACTATTCAATGACCGGTGGCTTATTGAATTACTGGTACAGCGAGGAGTGAAACATCGAAACGGACACAGCAGCTTTGATTAGTTTGATTGATAGATTAGATGCTTTGATTGAATATACTTAGCTAAATAAATTAGGCAGGTATTAGAAGAACCATTTTAGTACTTTTAGGGTTCCGTGGGCCTTAAAGCACTTCGTTGTCCGTCTGTCCGTCTGTCAGGACCTTTTTTCTTAGGAATGCTTGAAGGTATCAAGTTGAAATTAATATTACTCAGGCAGGTCTGTGATCCTTGTAAAAAAATCTCACTTCCAAGTCCACGCAATCAAAAGATACGACCGTTTAGTCGCAGCTGAATTTGCTTGATACTCGCGAGGAAATCGAATCCTAAGATGCGGTACATAGTAGTATAGTAGGGTCTTATCAGAAAGTAAAGGGAAAACCGTAAAATTGAATTTCCTTCACAAGAAAAATGCTATTTGTGCGGAACCGGTGCGTGTGTCCTACTCGCACTTGGCCGCTTTTTATTTTTTATAGCACGCTTGACGTAACGCGGAGTGTACCACGAGAGTGCTCTAAGACTTGCGCATGCGCGGTCAATTGAAACGCAGACACGTCTGTCTGTCTGCCCGGCTTTCTTTTCTCTTCTGGCAGTAATCCGCAAAAACTATTGACTCAACTGACTATTCATCCATAGCTGCGGCGATGGGCTAGCCTCACGATTGAGCCTCTACCACCTCGTATGGGACAAGTCGGCCGCTCACTATCTGCCGAGGCGGTAGTAACAAAACAGTCGGCAGCTAACTACCCCAGCCGTAACAAAAACAAAGCTAGACGCAATGTCCTGATTTAAGATTTCAGAATCGACGCCTCGAAGTACACTAATTGGTGCATCTTCAATACTGATTGCCGGATGAATCAGCACAATGAACATAACCGAGGCCGACTTAGATAACAACCTCTATGTGTCGCGGGCATCACGCACTGTGATCAAGAAAGCGGTTACCGAAGCGTTTATATACGCGGAACCATCCAACATCAAACATAGTGGTAGCCTTATTAGTAATTACTTGAGTAGTACAACAGAGATGAACGTTATAATAAGTGATCAAATAAAGTCACGACTGGCTTTGAATTTTAAAATTCTTTCCGTGTGAATTTGTATGGAGTGGTCAAAGTTTAGACAAGTTTAACGTTAACTTACTTTCTAGCTAGTGGCACTAACTGAAGCCTTTAGTTAAGATTCAGTTAGTGCCACTAGCTAGAATTAGAGACATAAAGTTTGGTAGGGAGTAGCAAGTTTGCAAAAATCTCTTGTCATACCATACAATAACACTTTTGGAGCTATAGCGTGCGAGAAGATGTGGTTTGAGTAAAAAAAATGTGTCAGCGAAAACGTGTTGAGAAGAAAGAACTTTAAGAGGAGAAAACAAAGAGAGACAAATGCAAGCATGCATGTTTAGTTTGTTCATTCAAACATGGTAATGGTAATTAAACATTATGCAAAATTTCTCTCCTCGACAATGCAATCAGTAATATGTTAGCTTTCCCATTTCAATAACATGATGCCTTGCAGAAAAGCTATCTTCTTTAGTATTAAGTAATAAGTTGCATTGACTGTTTAATCTATTGCTGTAAAAAGTTTATTTAGTGTTAGCCAAGAAGTCGGTAAGCGGATAACACGGCTCAGGTGAAACTGGGAAGGACGTTTGACAAAGCAAGAAGACGGCAGATGGATTAGATAGCTAACCAATTGGTGACCAAGAGAAGGACAAAGGTCAGTCGGCAGACGACCTACCAGATGGTCCGATGGTATGGCGAGGATAGTAAAAGTTGCTGATGATCTGTCGATCCAACTGTTATCAAAACCATCCACGATTTAATCAGTGCTCATCCATATCACGTGAATGAAGTGTATATTTCTACGTACTTACAAGTTATTTTTAGTTCTGCATATTTATTCAAGCTTTTGTTCCGGAGCCAAACTCCCAAATTGGGACATAGTGTTGGAAGTACGCAGACAAACACACCTTTACCAGCTGCGCAGGTTTTGGCAAACGATTTGAACACATGCTGGATGACGAAGTCTTGTAGAATGGACAACGTCTCTACAAGTGTATAATGTTTGTGTACTGATACTGTGATAGTGCACTTGCACTGTCACGGACTCACGGTGAGGTCCAAATGCCGACTCAAACTTTGATTGACTCTCAAAATCATGATTCTCCGGCCTCACATTAGGGTAATGTCGACGCCCCGTTTACGTTGCACTTTATTTGTTGAGTAGATTGTGCATTAGGCCAGAGTAAACTATTTGAGCGATTGGATGTCGTTCAAGTAAACAATAACAATATGCTAAGCTTGTGGTCAACCCCTTGAACTGAAGTATCAAGTTTCTTTGCAAAGGATATTGAATTACCTGCACGTACTACTGTTCTACTAAACGAGTCTAGATTATAGGAGACTTATATAAAATAGTCTAACATGCTACCTAAAACTTTAGATAAAGTCATATCTCCTATTACTACAGACCATTTATCAGGAGCGTTGAAAATCACGTATTTTAAGTAATTATTCGTGTACAAAACTGATATGTGGAAGACACGTGTTGGACAGTGTCTGAAAATACAGAAACATTCATTTCTAGGAAACTTCCCAAAGACTGACGTCATTCGTACAAATTTATATACGGACGCAAACGCATGGTGGTTCGGTGATGCTTTTTCATGTCATAAATCGTGAAGATGGAGCGACAGAGTTGGATTGGAATTTTATTTTAGACAAAGAAGTCAAAACATCGTGTCATTGTGAGGGCAAAGCTAATGTGTAATCAGGAAAAGAAAACAAAGGATACAGCGCAACGACATATTTACCAGCTCACTGAAAATTAAGCTGAAAACGCTTCTAAAGTGGATTGTATTTCTCTCTGAAGCTAGATCAATGGAACTTGGCCTTTACACTGCGAAGTTAAGTGCCCATCTCCAGCCCAAATCCAACGAAGCCACTCAACAAACAGTAGACACCAGATGCCCCCGAAACTATAAAACGTGACCCATTTCGATATTTTTGATCGCTGCAAGTACTGTATTGGCGTAGATCGTAAGTATCGGCGTATTATTAGACGCGTGTGAACGCCCTGCTCTCATGTTTCAGCTATCTATCGAACATTCATTGGCAACTAATAGCCGATACCGATTTACCATTCATATTTTCGACAGTATTTTTATCAATGACCTGGAATGACGGCGTGTATTGTAGAAGCTGTATTACTCT
Organism: Argyresthia albistria; assembly: GCA_963457715.1. Lineage (NCBI taxonomy): Eukaryota > Metazoa > Arthropoda > Insecta > Lepidoptera > Argyresthiidae > Argyresthia > Argyresthia albistria. The sequence goes on along the minus strand of OY735266.1, from coordinate 1,508,813 downwards.
AACATTAACATAAAGAACGCGAATGGTCGAAGACTGAATGAGGCCAGAGGAACCGGAGAAATCCAACGATGATAAACAAAGAAATGCTTGTTTGCAAATAGCAAGGGACTAAGCAAAATCTAGCAGATATACCATCACCACTAGAAGCGTCTGAAATATAATATAATGTAGCCTGGGTTTTCGATGCTATGATAGCAAACGAAATTATATGTTTCCAGAATAATCCCATAAAACTATATCGAAGATATTTTATAGCCAAGCAACCAAACTATCGCGCAACCGAGAACTAGCATTCAACCAACCAATAGATCGACCATATCCGAATTTCGCATATTAAATATTTAAGCCAAGAATTTTACATCTCACTCCCTCAAATTCAATCAATCGATATCAATCGTAAGTAGGAAGGTCGCGGGTGGCACAAGATTTAATAGTCGGATCAATCAGTTCAACTGTTCACACATGACAGCCACCTAGTCTATGCAGTTGAGGCGGAGAAGGCTGGATAGTGGCTGGGAGAGAGTGCGAGCACCAACGATGAACACTATAGGTAAGTATTTGGTATCTTCCAACTGATCTGACAAACAACCCTGATCATCAACTTTCCATTTGAAATAAAAATGTAGATCCTACCCTATAATAAGTCAAACAGAAACATACATTACACTGCCTCAAATCAGAATAGCTTACAGATTGTTTTGTACGTGTACCTTTATGTCGAAAATATTTGCCGTATTTACTTTGTGTCGTCGGTATGAGCGTATGAAGCAGTGAAAGAAGCGCGTGCTAAAGCTATAGCATAAGCAACGTTGCCCCTACTACCCCGCGTAGTGCTGGAGGACTATCAATTCAATTTCAATTTCAATCTTTTGTGAGTTTGTCCGTCTCTTGACACACATGTAAGATTGGTGGCCAGTGAGATTACTGATGGCCACTTACGTCTTGTTACTGACCGGTATTACATTTTAAATCAATATCCAATGTAGAGTAATGGATTTCTCCAATAGACTATTCTGCAGGTGATTTAGATTAGTGGATAAAAATCCAGTTGAAATGCGGTTTAAAACTGTATACGAAAGTTTATCAGATATCAGTAATGAAGTAATAACATAACCAACATTAATCAATCAGTAGACATTAATCAATCAGTAGCTGTATGTGGTCACTTGAAATACCAAAGAAGCTTTTCCTGCATGCACTATTTGCCACGCATCAGGACTATAGATGTGCCGAGCCGGCAACATTGCGGAAATATTGCCATTTTTTGTATAAAATAATATTGCCGGCTCGGCACATCTGTATTCAGGCCTAATCAATCATTGACGAAAATTACGCGTTGTCAATCCCAGCGTCCAAAACAAAGCCTTTCAAAATGTTCAGATATTTTCATTCAACATTTCCATCTTGCTTCGGACGTTGAGTTCTTGAGCTGTCATTTGCGCAAGATCTCGCCATCCCGCTAATAGTGAAACTGAGAAACTCCCGTGGAATGTTGTAGTAGTATTCCTGTTGTTTGGAATAGCTACGGTTTCGCAATTCGACCTCGTATAGGCGCCCCGGCCGAGGGCATCCCGGATCGATCTATTTTCTTCATTTCTTTGGTATTCACATTTAATTTGACTACAAAGGTGATTTATCGTTCAAGTATACTCTGAGTGACTCTGACTGAATACTATCAAGATGAGTTTTTTTTTTAACTTAGAAGTTAGAACACATCAGTCCAGACAATTAGCTTATTTATTGATATGAACATCAAATAACGGTGAGTAGAATTTTAAGACAAACATTTATTTCGATTTTTCGATTAAAACAATGATTTGGATGTTGTATTATTTATCATTCTTCTTGATATATATGGTTTAAGATATTTATTTCTCAAAAAGAATTATACAATTCACTTACTTGAGAAACACTTAGTTAGGTAATAAAATAAATAATAGCTAACCGACAGGCGCAAAAGAAAACAAAAATAAATATCTAGGGTAGTCCTAAAAAGAATGCGTAAATAATGAGATGAATTAACGAATCAGTGTTGATGCTCGCAAAGGGTGTGTTTACATTATCATATTTATTGTAAGTAAGAAAGAAATTTAGTTATGAAGAGAGTTATAAATGTGACTTTTAAGTAGGGTTTTGAAAATAGGTAATGATTTCGCTTCTTTAATTGGTTTTGGAAGTTTGTTGTACAAACGTGCACCCTCAGCTACTATACTCCTATTGCCATAGTTTGTCCTGTGATGTTGTATAATAATGTTGTTAGCTTGTCTTGTAAAGCGACTTTGTAGATTTCTTTTTTTTGTGAAGGTTATTTGAGTGTGAATATCTTTCGTTAAGATTTTTCGTATGAGTATACATGTATTGTATTGATATGTTTGGGTTATATTAAACAGTTTTGTTTCAGTGTATATTTTATTCGTGTTTGTTAAATAGTCATAGCCAAAAAGCGTTTTGATAAGTTTATTTTGAGCGATTTGCAATGTACCTAGAGTAGTTTTTGATGCCGAGCCCCATACCTCTATTAAATAGTCTAAGTGGGGTCTGACTAAAGAGTTATAGATAGTGTATCGGACTCGTTTAGGCAGACAGCGAGCTATCCCACGCAATGCTCCCGTTAAAGATGTAAGTTTACATTTTACTTTTTCAATGTGTGGTTTCCATGTAACTTGGTTGTCTAAGATAAGTCCCAAATATTTTTCTTCAGTAGTTTTTTCTATTGTTGCTTGGTTAATGGTTAAAGAGTTATGTTCTGGTATAGGTTTATTTTTAGCAGAGAAAATTATGTACTTAGTTTTAGTTGTGTTAATTGTAAGTAGGTTGTCTTGTAGCCACTTGTGTAGTGTATATAGGTCTTTTTGCGCTCTTTCAATTATTATATGAATATCATTTCCAAAGTAAAATAGGCATGTGTCATCTGCATAAAGTGTTATATCGCCTGTAAGGCCTATGTCTTTTATACTATTTATGTATATGAGAAACAAAAGTGGTCCTAAAATTGATCCCTGCGGCACACCGAATGAAATCATCTGACGGCCGCTTTGTTGTGAAATCATCTGACGGCCGCTTTGTTGCTCCTAAGATCCTAAGATCATCTTTAGGGATGATCACATACCTAGTCAACGGAAGACTATCATCGATCAATCATCATCATCTTACATTGCATACATATACATATTATTATTATATACACAATACACATATAGTTGACACACTGACTGACATGTCGTCTAAAACAGTCGCTGTAAGTTACACACTCAGTACAACTTCTAACGAGTAGGTAACGACCGACGAAGTATATAATGTAGGATGTAGGTTAATATTTCATCTGTGTTTTTGCAGCTTTATCGTTACAGATTTAATTATTAACAAAGACCGCCAAATGCAAGATATGCTTGACGGCGGTGAAGCATCAATCCCTGGTTTGATCATTTAGGAAACTCTGATATTTACTTTTAAATCATAAAAAAAAAAATCTGTAAATAATAAAGAAAGCTTACCTCAGTTACTGAAAATGAGCAATCCTGAAACTCCGATTTCACAAGTCTACTGCCGCGTTTTAATCCCAACTCAGGATAACATGCAGCCAGTACTACAACACTACTGCTAACTAACTATATTTTTATACCATTATCATTTGGTATTTTTTATAATTTATTGTTTGAGTTGCGTCTTGGCGCACCGCACATCTCAGACGTGCAGGATGGACTGCGCGAGAGCCCATGTTTGACGTCACCGGAGCAAATATAGATCCTCCACCACCACTCGGGAAAACCACCTCTATATCCCTCACCAATAAGTTTTGTTTTAGCGTGTTAGAGGTTGGCAGTTATGTTGTTTTGAGGTGGTCAGTGGTGAAATGTCGAGGTGTTATTTTTGCCGTAGATTTTCGTCGCTTTCCGCGCGGAAAGCTCGCGCCTGGCTTTAAACGGCAATACGGTGCGTCTGCGCATGTCCGCGGGCATTCGCTAATCATCTTCGATTGTCGCTTGTTTGTCCGTCTGTCTGTCTGTCACGACGAGGAATCTGGCGATGATTAAACGAGAGTTTGTATGAATTAGATACTCAAACACTTGTCATTCATGCAGTTTGTGTGCTGTTATCTTTGCTCATTTCTGATGGATGACTGTGTTTGGTCACGTATTTGGCAGCATTTTATCTTTGAAAGCTAGAATTTTATTTAAGTATTTGAAGAATACAGGGAAAAAAGTAATAAGAAAATATTAAGGAGTTAAGATTTCAGCAGGCATCTAAACTCAGAGTATAGTAGTAAAAACTTAATAATGCTTTTAGATGCCTTATTTATTTGTTTATTTGGGAAATGCCTGAAAAACTTAATTATGAATGACTATGAATTATGAATATCAAAATAAGAAAGACCTAGACCCCGCCGCCGGTCTCCAGCAGTCTCCACAGAAAATCCACAAACACTTAGTTACACGCATAACTAAAATACTAATAATGATTTAATTGCTATAATTTCGCAGTCATCGGCGAGTCAAGTATATCGTTATACGTAACTAAGTAAACAGAACAGAAAGTAGGGCACAACTGCTACTATACTGCGACTATACTACTAATCCCGGTGTAGCAAACCAGGATTCATTACTCTCACGTAGGCGTGGACGATCGACGATGCGTGGGAAATGTACGGCAAATTAATATGTAGTATCGAAATGATTGAAGATGGCATGTGCCATCAGAGATGTAACACATGCACTATGCAAGCATTAATATTGAGAAGAGTTAGTACAACTAACTAGCCTAGAGACCTAGAAAAGTAGAAATAATGAAGTCAAAGATGTGCGTGTCATTTAAATAGGGGCGATTTTTTGCTTCGATAAACAGACAGAACTTTATTTGGCATTTCATGTTGGTTCTTGTGAAAACAGACATCGTCCATACTAGAGCAAACCGACCAACAAAGCCGACAAAGTCACGCCTTTGCCCATAAGGGGTGGCAGAGGCACATCTGTGCTTGCGATGAGCCCTTATTCAATAGATAATTACGGGTATATCATAAAACTATTAACTTTCTGGTAAAATTCTCTGTTACCCCGAACAATGATCCAGGCTTCGCGCCCAACCTGCACCTTTTAATTGGCCCTTCGAGCCGGATCGCCGCGTATTGGCGCATCTCCGTCCGACCGGCGCACGCGTCGATATCGCGAGTAATCGCGACGGTTTAGTTACACGCACGAGAATAGCGATTAATTTACACCGTCCGTTTATAGCTCGCACAGAGTCGTATCTGGGGCCCTACCGCGCAGCCACTGTCGGCATCCGCTTCGTGTTTGACTTGCCGTATTGTCATGATGATAAAGTTCATTCTTGCGCGTTTAAAAACGATGCCGATGCCGACAGCGGTTGCGCGGTAGGGGGGCAGATCAAGGGGCAAACAATCCAGCGTCACGCCTGCCTGACATACAGGGTGGCAGAGGGTCAATTGTGCCAACTTTTAGCCCTCAGGGAGTTTCTTTGCCCTTCTTCCCTACAGTGGTCGAAGGTAGAGAAGAGGCAAAAAATTACGTGTTTAAGGCTGGATTTCACCAAGAAAAAGTTATACGAGAATAACTATCCCGGGGATATCTTATATGACAAATGACAGTTCAAAATGAGGTGATCTAGGTGTCACTGGTGTCTATGAAAAAGTAGAAGATACTCTCGATACTCTTTCGTTGGTAAAATTCGCTCTGAGTATATTTGTAAATATATACTGAAAATAAATAAATTTTAAAATTGACTATGACTTTAACAAATCAGGGCGCAGTATCTTGAGGGGCTTAACTGCCGCAACAGGCTCAATAATTGAGCCAATGTATTTTGGTATTTTACGTGTCGCAGAGCATTTACGAGTAACCTATCACCTCGTAACTTTAAATACATGGAATTGACTAGTGGTCGTGCCTAGTTTCTTGGCACCAATCCGTCCCTGAATCCCTGATCTCGAAATGTGTGCCGTGGTCCGTCCGTCTAGAGCCGGCTGTGAAATTGTTACTCACAGGCAGAGTACAAAAACTTAGCGTCACGTCACGCTTTTTCCCATACGGGCTGGCAGTGGCACATTAGTGCCCATGTTTAGTCACGCAAGCAAGCAAGTTTTAACCTCAGAAAAATACAATTTGTACCATTATGCTCACCAAATATCTGGGTATATCTCAGCCACCTTTTTTTGCGAAGACCCAGTGCGCTTTGTCCCCGAAACATAGTACGATATCGATTTGGACGAATGCCAGAATCCGATGCAGGTTTAATAGCTATAGCTAGGCTATCAATTTCCCTCGTTCTCGCGCAGTCGGATAAAAACATGAAGGCCGTTGACTCGCGTGCGAGTGTCCGAATCTCGACCACCTGATTGTCATTGTTGAGTGAACCGATGGATTGTGAATTGAAATGAGTTTCTTTGAAATCATTGTTGATTGACCTGATTAAATTGTGGCCGGAAAAGTATTGTGTTCGGGCTCATAACTGTCGGATATTTGTGGAAATGAAAGACAAGTGACATGATGATTCCAGAATGTCCAGGGGTCAACCAGTAGGTGCAAACCAATTATGAATATTGTTTGTCACCTTCTACAACAGTTTAGCATTTCTACCTAACATGCTATATTCTAACCTTTTCAAAGATGTCCAGATCACAGCTAAGGTAACGTATTCAGTCCTACAGAATGTCCGGTCCCAGCAAGCAACCTTCTAAGTGCCCTGTTTCGGTCACGGCGACCCTTTCAACTTGTCGTCTGTAGACGCCGCTCGCGGGCTCGCATTTGGCCTAAGTAGCCAATCATTCTAGACAAGATCCTTGCACATTGCGGGTATGTGAGCAAACATCTTCTTAGTACATAGAAACTGAGATGTTCCAATCCTAGAAAACATGTGTCGACCATTGCAGTGGGTACATACCTTCTTCTGCGGAGAAAACATGTATCGACCATTGCAGTGGGTGCATACCTTCTTCTGCGGAGAAAACATGTGTCGACCATTGCAGTGGGTACATACCTTCTTCTGCGGAGAAAACATGTGTCGACCATTGTAGTGGGTCCATACCTTCTTCTGCGGAGAAAACATGTGTCGACCATTGCAGTGGGTACATACCTTCTTCTGCGGCCGTCCCCCTGCCTCTGTGACGTAGTTCTGCATGCCCGCCATCAGTACTGTGGCTCCCAGGAACTTGTTGAGTAGCGCCCGGGCTTCCGTGTCTTCTGTTGAGTCGCCGTCTTCGATCACTGTTGGAATGGTGGTGAGAGATGAGTTCAGGTGATGGTCATGATGTCGAAGCGATACTCATCGCTCGTGGATTGCATGTTCTTTATGTAACCAATCTTCTCCAAGATCCTCCCTCGCACGGAAATAAGTTTTCTTGGCTTTTGAATGTGTTTAGAAATTGGCAATAATGTGTAAACGTAGCAAATGTAGCAGATGGCAGTGTTAAATACTAAATGTGGAAAATACATAGTTGAAAGTTGCTGGTAAAACAGACCATTTCTATCAATAGTTTTACAGTTACGTATCAATAATTTTATAAGCCGCTCCGACTGCTCGCTCACTTATTAGTACAGCGCGGTTTATACACCTGGCATAAGATCAGGGCAATAGGAGCAATTCCCATTGGAAAGACAAGTCTGAGAAATGGAGAATACCCTGTCAGTCAGAAGACATCTAACGCTAGAGAAAGAAACAAGACAGCATGCTTGCTTTCTTCTGTTTTGTGTTTTCTACTTCTGTCTCATGTTTTGTTCGTGTGTCTCGGACTTGTCTGTCCAGCTGATATTGCGCCCTATCCTATATGTACACAACCATCCGTCCGAAGTCCACGTCCCGCGATTTTCAACCTACCCACATCGAGATAAAGTTCAGTAAAAACCTATGAAACCACAGAACAAAAAACCTGCTTTATTTTTCATTCGCTCGTGTGATATTGCGCAACGAGTAGTTCTGACCAATCGTTGCAGAGCGTTGAATATAACGAACGAAAATCGGTAGAAAAGAGCGCTCGTTTGCAAAAGAGCGATTGATAAATGGAGCTCCTGGGCCGGGAGTACTGATGTGACTGACTAATGATATACTCCTACGTAAGCTTTCTAGCTTTGGTTTCACACCCAAACTTCTAAAATTTATTGCCAGTTACCTGAAGGATCGTGTCCAGTATGTCCAGCTTCAAAAATACCGTTCTGTCGACTACTACACTAGATCTGGGGTAATCCAGGGTAGCACACTCGGACCGACGTTGTTCGCGCTCATGATCAATGACCTCCCTGACGTTGTGAAGGGGTGTAGATGTCTCATGTTTGCTGACGACTTAAAATTATTCACTTCTTGTAGAGTGGCTGCCGACAGTCAAAGACTGCAGGATGATGTAAACGCTGTAGCTCAGTGGAGCCAATCAAATAAACTTGATTTGAACATTGCAAAGTGTAAAGTCATCACGTTTTCTAGGCTACGCGAACCTGCAATAAATCGATACATGCTGGATGGACAAGTCATTGAAAGGGTTGACAAGATCCGTGATCTGGGGATAATGTTGGACCAAAAATTAACTTTTAGCGACCACATTGAAACCACTTGTAAAAATGCCAGCAAGACTTTAGGGTTCATCATGCGGACTGCCTCTCATTTTAGAGATCCGAGAGTTGCCATCATGCTCTACAACGCATTTGTTCGCAGCCGCCTTGAGTTTGACGCTATAGTTTGGGATCCTCGCGAGGACAAATACACTATCATGATAGAGCGAATACAAAGGAAGTTTGCTAGATACCTCTACAAGCGAATGTATGGTTATTATCCTTTTCTTTTCCCCTCCCTATTTGTGGTGGGTATGGTTGGCCTGTATACTCTAGAGCTTAGAAGAAAGCTGGCCCTATTTGTCCACTATATAAGTACTCTGCGAAACACAGTTAATAATCCGAGCGTTTTGCACAGCATTTCTTTAGTGGTCCCCAAATTGCGATCTGGCATGCTTCGGCGCCAACCACCACTATTGGCCTCGACCCACCATTTTAGCAGTCTGCGCGGTGAAAACGCGCCTACCCCAAGAGCTATAGCTCTCATAAATGAACTGGTCAGGGTGGGTCAGCTGGACATATTCTTTGATACTATCCCAAAGTTAAAAAACGATCTGACTCTACTATTTAGTTTCTACAGATAAATGATAAGTGTTGTTTTTTGTTACTAACTATCTAGCAATAAGCGCGATTTGGTAAATAATTACTGTAAGCCTTATTGTAAACTATTAAATAAATAAATAAATGTGCCGTTCTCGACAATAATGCCATTTGACCGGCAATATTGCCATAAAATGTATGGGGGCAATATTGCCTCATACATTAGTTTCCCACAAATGGCAATATTGCCGGCAACGGCACATCTATAGCCGGGAGTCGCGAATAGTTATTGCCGAGCGATTCAGCTCTTTTGTGGACGTTGGACGAGCGAGCTAGTAGATAGGCTCTCTGCGGCATCTCCTTACCAATATCTGCGTTCCGCATGCGCGTGAGTATATCCTGCACTCCCGTCACCTTCGTGTTGCTGTCCAGGAAGGATCGCTCCTGCGTACGCGTCTGACTGCTCTTCTGTGTACCTGATATCGACACATTGGGATTGTAAGGGCTACTATTAAACTTTTAGATCTTCGATCGCCATAGCTGCGGCGTTGGGCTAGCACTCTGCGACGCAAAATGGATATTGTCTGCCATCGTATGGGAAAATGGCGTGATGCTGTGATTCAAAAGGTCCAACTAGAAATTGTGCCAAACAGAGATACTTTGACCGTATTCCTAAGACATTTGTTATGTTTACCTATGATTTACAATTATAGCTTTGAACTGAATTGAATAAACAAACTGAAACACAAACCGGGTGACCATTTCACTGACTGAAAAAAGGCCTTTGAGAGACTTTAGGTCATTTAGTAGCCCGATTAGTATTAAGTATGATGCCGCCATCCACGATGACGCGTGACGTAGCTATTTGCATCTTTGTCTTTCAGCAGAGTGCCCCGATATGAAAGAAGAAAGATGCAAATAGCTAACGCGTCATCGTGGATGGCGGCACCTTTACCTACCTGCTAGGTTTACAACTCCCTTACCTTTTCCATTCTCAGTGGGGCTGACAACGCGGGAGCTGTGCTTAGTCGAGCGGGTGGTGACGCTGGTCTGCCGCCGTCCATTACCGAGGTCTGTCTGCGTGGTGCGAGTCTCCACTATGTCGCAGTCCGGCGAGTTCAGGCTGTGCTCGCTGTCCGTATGTGCTATGTCTGGAGACATAGCAGACATATATGTCTGGTGTTGTGGTGAGTTTGGAGTTAGGATTTGGTCTCGTCTCGACTGATAGAGGGGCAGAGGGGAGAGATTGAGGAAGAGGGGGAGGGAGAGGGGGCAAGAGGGGATAGAGAAAGCGATCTAAGATTTATAGAAATGGAAAAGAAAAGAAAAAAAACAAACACAAACTTTACCTACCCAAATATTCATGCATAATAATGAGATATAAAAAATGCCCGGAAAAAAATAATGTTCACTGGAACTATCGTTAAGTATGCGGAAGGTGGTAAAGAAGGTGTCTTTACCCAGCAGTGGGTTGATGTCGGCTGATTGATTGATGGATCGTTAATAAAAGACGACGTAGCTCACCGGCGTCACTAGACACGCTGTCCTTCATGCTGGTGGTGCGCAGGATCAGGCCCGCCTTGGGGTACGACACGCGCTCGTTGCGGGACGACTCAGCTGCAGACAAAACTGAGAGTTAACCCACATATCTAACTTTATGATTTTCTAAACACTCCCTACAATAAGATACTGGAAATAGTAGTGTATAGTAGAGTAGAGTAGTAGAGTAGTAGAGTTCTTGAATAATCAAAGGTCGATCGATTTTCCTCTGGACTAAAATACTATCTTAGTAATAAAATCTGAAAATGGACGGTTTCTTTTCTCAAATAAATGCTGTATAAAGGCAGGCAGGAAGTATACTAATATTGACTTACAAGCATTCTTGATAAACTTCTCCGTCAGCGACTTGACGGAGCTCTGTCGCACCGTCTTCTTGTCCTCTCTCCTCTCCATCTTGCGCTCAGAACTCCTCCTGTCCTCTGTCACGTCCTCTATCGTCACGCTAGCCCTGTCACGCGTCACGCTGTCTCGTGACTCGCGTCTCTCATCGTGCCGGGAGTAGTGTTGGTCGGTGACGCGGCGGTCGCTGTGTGTGAATTGCTCTATGGTCGCACTTTCTTCTTTCTGTGGGGAGATATGTCGGTTTGGTGTAAGGTAAGGTTCAGGTTTTAGGCTGGCTTTAGAAGATAGCAACGTCTACGTTGTCTGTACTAAGTAATCAAGACCTGTGATGTCTTGTAAGTAAGTATCAATAATATTAAAGACACTAACATTTCATCTGTTTAAGAACTTTCAGTTAACTTATTTAATGATCTAAGGAAGAAAGAAGAAAGCGGCATGTATGTACTTTAATATACCTAGTACTTACCTATAGATAATAAAGCTTCTTTTGCGAAAGTATTTTATTGGGTTAGAATAGAAGCTTAGCTAGAATAGTAGTAAGTATGAGTAAATGTTTATGATGTTGTAAATATTATTTATTTCTCTCTTATTATTTATAGAGACTCACCTTTCGCTAATTAGAATTAAGTACCCAATCCCCACAAAAATACCGCTAGGAATTGTGCGTTATATGACTGAGATAAAAAAATACTCAGGAAATACGTAATTTTGGTCATTTACTGCATGCGACGTTTGCACTAGCTAGACAGATACTTATTTGTTGTTAAGATTTTAAGAATAACTGTACATTCCATTATTTTACTTTGGACAAATCCTTATTATTATGTACATGTTAAGCAATATAAGTAAGTATTATTTATTGCAGAAGTCAATTATGGGTTTAGAGCTACATAAGTATAGGTTTAGAGTAGATTTTTACAAAATGGAATCACACTGACTTATAGGAACTAAGCCGTAAGGTCCCACACAGAGACTATATATCCAATTGACTGCGCCTGCGGGGGAATGCGGCTCGCCAAACGTTTGTTGTATTCAACAAACGTTCGCATACGCAACCTAACGATGACGGGCCGCCCCAAACAGTTTCGCAGCGGCTGACCAATCACAGCTCTCTTACCTCGTCCCTGGCCGGTGTTTCAAAGGAAAATGTATCTATGCGCTGTCTACTGGCTAAGTGCTCCCTGGTCCCACAGGACGCGACATTGCGGTACAAATTCCTCAAGTTTACGTTCCCGGTAGAGGTTTAGGCAATAAAGCTTTACGACGCGTTTATGGCGGGTTGCACTTCGAGAGAAACGTTTAGGTTTCGGTACTTGTTACTGCAGCGTCAGAAATGTCACCGGAAAAACCGGTAGGCAGGCGATCTTTCACTTCAGCGATTAGTCGGACAAACATTGAAGTGTTTACTCATTAACGTCGAACACCGGCACAGGTGGACAGGCTTTATTTGGACCACCATCTAGAGAGAAACAAATTCAAGGCAGTAGGTATGCTTCAAATTTTAATTAAATTATCGTCGCGATAACAAGATTCGGAACCTGTATAGCAGGTTGCGGCGGATAATAATATCTGAAACAAACCTTTCACGTAGGTACTTAATACTTTTTAGGGTTCCGATCCTTAAAAGGGAAAAAATGAACCCTTATAGGATCACTTTGTTGTCCCTCGTTCCGTCTGTCAGCCTGCCTGTCAGTGTGTACCTTTATACCAAGAACGCATGGACGCTATCAAGCTGAAATTTATATCAATTATTAAGATCTGTGTTCGCATAAAGCTGTGAAAAATCAACCTTCTAGATCAAAGCAAACGGACGATACGACCGTAAATGTTTTTACAGCATAAACGGTCGTGTCGTTCGATTGCGTTGACCTAGAAGGTTGGTTGAAGGTTGACAATTATTGTTGAATTTTCATATCGCAATGGACCCAAAACCTACTTCCTGTAGGTAGGCCTACAATCATGAAATTTGGCACAAAGTAAGGACTTATAGCACAAGTAAAGGGAAAAATCTGAAAACTGCAAAAATTTCTGTCTTTCTACAATAATACTAAATTTGGTTTACATGGATAACTTTAGTTATTTTTTTATGTGGAAACCTAATTACACGGAGTGTGATCGAAGTGTGATCGGAACCCTTGGTGCGCGAGTGCTACTCGCACTTGACCGTTTATTATTTTAAACGTTTGTGACTCTACCATTTTTAGGCCATTTTGATTAAATGGTACCGAGAGGTAGTCGTGATCATAGAGTATAGGATCGTAGAGATATCGGTTTTGAGTCACCAAGGCGGGCCGTGAGAATAGTTTTTTATGCAGATTTTCGGTATCTTGAAATTCTTGGTATTTCCACCATGGAGATTATCTCGATAGCGCCAGAAATGCCCCGCAGTCGCCGATAAAAATAAGAATCGATGTCCACTCACCACAATAGACTCCTCTAAAGTAGCGCCGGTCGTCCCGCCAAACTTCTTCGTCGTCGTGATCGCAGCCAGGCCATGCAGCCTTGACCTGGGCTCTCCTTTCAGCAGCGGCTCCAGGTCTTCTGGTCGTGAGGAGTATGCGGTCACGGAGACTTCACCCGTCGGCGCTCCACCGTTGTGTGATGTATACGATTGCTGGATGACGGTGCCTTTCACTGCGAGGGGGGGATGCTTTCAGGTGATTCATGAGTTTACGATCTGATAGTTGCGGAAAAGCAATCTAGTTATTGAAACGCTCTGTAGATAATTAAATTGATGCTTGGAGTTTTATAGTCAGCATGAAATATATGTAGCTAAATATACGTTAGCTATTCAATAGATCCGCACATCCTAAACAATCAAAAATATCTAAACAGCGAAATTTTCTAAAGTTTTCATCCATGATGAATTGATGACGCAGAGGATATTAACCTCAGACCATTAACTCAATATAAACATCATTTTGATACTTGGAATTTCTGGTTCCGATCGACAAGTTTATCTTAACATTAAAAAATATATGTAAGTAATAAATACATTCTTTTATGATATGTGTGATAGACAAGATAATAGGTTCTCCTAAAGTAGACACTTTCCAAATGTAGAGAAATATAAGTCAAGAAGACACCCTTTTCGTTCAATCGTAGTGTTAGAAAACATCACATAATGTTGGGAAATGGCTCCGAATATTTTTCGGAGTTAACAAAGAAACTATAGACCACGATTTATAAGAACCTATACACACAGTTTGGCTGATACTCAAAAACTGTGGTGCTTTAATTTTACGTAATACGAGTATCAACGACATTTAAGATGCACTTAACTTGAGCCATTAATTGGACTTTATTGAGGCTCTGGTAGAGTCACCAAACAAGAATATTTAAAAAATAAAAGTAGATGTATACATAATATGCCGGTTTCCTCTCAATGTTTCCATAACCATTGATGTATTGTAACTTGACAACTGTTTATAAATTATTGTTTTCATTCATGATTGTTCGCGATATGTTTTTGAGAATATACACAATTGTTATGATGCAATTTTACTTTGGATTTGATTCCTCTACCATCCTCTACGAAGTACTTAGTTACCTAAGTATAATTATATGGTTCTTCAGACTTTAGGGAACTGCGTTGGGTTGGCTTGGCACCCTATAATCGATTTGGCTTAAAATATCTATTAACATTTGCCAATAAACGCGAAAAGATACCAAACGAAAACGCAAATAAAACAAGTAACTATCTATTACCTGCATTATACGGAGGTTGTATGTAACGGTGGAAAACAAAGTGAGGAAACCTACACGGGGCGATGAGCTACCCTCTAGTCGCTCAAATGGAGTTATAAATAACTGGCTAAAAGTGGGCACAACGTGACTCTGACAACGCGTATGGGAAAAGACGTGACGCTAAATTCTAAACAGAAGAAAAAATAGTCACGCGTTTTTCTCAAACGGGCTGGCAGAGCACGTTTACCCAGTTATTCAGTACTCCAACAAAATAAAAGAACTGTAAAAGAAGCCGACTCTAATTACCATGAAGTTACGTGTTCTCGCGTTGCATATATATGACTCGCGTATTTCCAAAATATGATTATCGAAAAGCCTGTTTTCCTTTCACTCGAAATCAACACATTGAATAACTTATTATTAATCCCCTGTCCACATGTCCTGGCACTGAAGCCCACAACAAACCCGCGAAGTCTGAACGAAACACAACCAAACCCGGCACAGAACTTGCGTCCAACTATGAACTTGATAAGTTGTCAATGTAAGTGAGAGTGTATGACGCGCGAAGGCTCCTGTGACTGTGACACGGCAGACCTGCGCAAGCGCCGCAAGACATCTATCTGTATTTATATACCGCGTGGTTTATTGTCCGTTGCTGAACCGTGACTGGGTGGAACCTTGTTTTGACTTGCTGTTGTGCGCATTTTTAAAGCTAACGATTTTTGGGTTGGTCCGGTTGGTCCACGTATTTCACATGACCATGATGCTTTTTCGTCTGTCTCAGTATCTTGAAGTACATTGGTTGCTAATGGTCTTCTCATTAGAGGAAAGGAAGGAAGGGCTTTTTCCCTGGTTTATTTGGTATGAAATGATTTGGCTATAAAGGGTATAACAAAAAGGTGCTGTGATTCAATCGGCTTTACAGTGAAAGTTCTTCAGAATGATGTCCCCAGCATTTTACAATATGACTACACCTTTTTGTTACATACACCCTGTAACATAAAGTGACGAAACCTTTAAAGACGTTCTGTCATTCGAAAGTTTTATTTAGACTGCATATTTTAGCAGTCATGGTTATGATTATGACATAGTTACAGTAGTAGCATGTTTGCTGGATCATCAAGTAGGATTTATATAGGTACTATCAGAATCATGTTGAATGCCTAATCCGTCCATCTTTCTGATATTCGCAGACATACAATACAACACATCAAAGATAGATAACCGATATCTACAACATGTCAGTGATAGTGTCCCCCGGCCTACCTGATTCATCAATGACTCAAAGCATTGTGGTGCTTATCGCGAGGAAATGCGAGTGATAGTACGCACGCACGTCAGAGAATTGTTCTACAACCGGTGAACGGACGTGCCGCGCATTCTGAAGTGGCTACTGGTATGCTACTGGCTACTGTTTCACCTAAAGAGGTCCGACGAAAGAGTTTTTAATCCTATTGTCTATGGTTTGACCTGAAATTCCAGCGGTTCGGAGTTCGTGATGCGAATTAAAGTTTAGGAATGTTTTGTTTTCGTGTTTTTTTTAATTATAGTCTTTCATGAACTTCATCTGGACTTTGGCTGGGATTAAATTAGCACAGTTTCTGAATCGAGTGTCCATAAAACTAATCGATATCTTACCTTGATAATTGGTAGCACCATTCCTCAAAGCCTTGATCCCAAACAGCGGTTTCCCATCCGCACCCAGCGGACCAATCCCGTAGCTCGAAGTAATCACATCCAGGGGCTTCGATATCACCTTCGACGGACTGACAGCCCTGAACTTCTTCTCATTCTCTATCTTCTTGTTGCTAAACGTTCTAGTATCTGATGATATCTTCTTCAAATTCCTGTTGGTCACCCAGGAGGGTTTCTCGTCGGATTTCAGAGCCTTTCTGTCGTCGACGACGGTTTTTATGATGATTTCTGCGGGTTTGCCGACGTCGTTTCTCGGTCTTTTGAAGTCGGGGCTTGGGGACCTGTGGTAGAGTCGTTCCATGGGGCTAGTTTTGCTTGGAGAAGGTGAACGCTTTCCATTTTGTTTGACTTCAAACACGTCTTTGGACGACGATTGTTCGGTGTAGCTTTTTGAAATGGAAGACTTCGAGTGTTGACGTGTTTCGAGTCTTTTAACTTCTTCGATTTTTTTGGGTTTAATCTCAACAAGTTTGGGTTTGTCCTCAATTTTAATGGCAATGTGGATGTTTTCAGTTACCTTCTTGGGTTTTTCGGAGAAAGTTATTTTCTCGGTCTCGTTAAGGCCAACCTTCTTCATATACGCTGAAGCGTACTCATTGAATCTATTGGGTTTAGGTTTTTGGTTGACTGCAGTCTTGCTCGGTGACTTAGTTCGTGTCTTTTTCTCAGGGCTGGGCTGTCTTACCGGACTTTTAGTTTGGGTTTTCGCCTTCTCTGGGCTGTGAGGTCTTAGACGCTTTTCTGTTCCGTTCTTGACTGGCTCCTTTGCGTGTCCGTTTAGCACTGGCTCTATCTGCTCAATGGAATGGCTTCTATCAGGCGACAAAGTCTTCTGAACAACTGGACGTTTGCGTTCCGGAGACCGAGTTTTGGTGATGGTCTTGGTAGTTCTGGTGAAGGTGCTGGTGTCAATGACCTTACTGGTCTCCTGATGTTTCTTTGCAACGCGGATCTGAGCTCGGATGCGGCGGCGCTGCTCATAACCAACTACCTTCTCCAGCTGTAAAGGAAATCTTCAATAAAGATACAAGATCGTTACAACTACAACTAGCATGCATAGGAGGAGTTTACTGACCATTTGTTCGAGGAGGTCGATGTCGAAGATGTCTTCGATGCAGGGCTGGTGGTGGTCGCTGCTGCGGCGTCGCTCGCTGCTCAGAGTGCTCCTCTCCAAACTGGTCTTTCGTAACTCTACTCCGAACTTCCCACTGCCGCGCCTGCTACTAACTAACTCCATCTCTTCAACTTTCGTCTCTTCTTTCAACTGACTTGTCATTGTTGGCTTTTGATAGTGTGGCTTGTCTTCTGGCAGTTTAGGCGACTCAGCCTTTTGGGCTAGAGGATATCTGGACAGCACACTCTTGGTGGTGGTTACCTCGCTGTGGTGTATCGGAGATTTGAATTTGGGCACTTCAGGCGATTGCGTCTTGAAGCGATTGGGACTGACTCGGCCGGAGTGAGACCGAGTGAAGGAGGCGCTTGAAGGTCGATCTCTTCCATTGGGCACTTGAAGATCGTCTGGCTCCGATTCATGAACAACATCCTCAAGAGACGGATGGAGAGCGGTTGTGGAATCTGTTTTAGGTGACTTCTGTATAACACCGATATCGGTCAGCTTGGTTTTTGCGGTGACATCTTTAGCTGTTTGAGTGGTGGCTGTACTTGTCGCGATATTTTCGAACAGAGCTTTGGCTTTTTTGACTGCTTCACTACTGCGCAGGGTTGTAATCTTTACAACTGGAGTTCGCTCATTCGTTTTCAGATTGGGGCTAGAAATCTCTTTATTTTTGGCGTGAGAGGACGCAGTTTCCTTTGCAAACGACCCTAGTTTATCTTCTTTGATTTCTCGAGTTTTTGTATTAATTTGCTCCTTAGTACCCGTTTTCTCCACATGTGTTTTATCGAACTCCAAACTTTCGATGTTTTCAATAACTTGCATGATTTTCTCATGTTGATCCCTGGATTTTTGCTCCTTCTCGTCAATATCATTGGCTTCAGTCAGAAATTGCTCTGCAGTTTTCACAAACTTGCTTACTTTGTCTGAAACGCTAAGAAGACAGTCATCGGTACGAAGTGAATCATCAATGTTGCTGAAGTCAGGGCGCTCTATTTTGTGAGCTGATTTAGTTTTAGGCGCTGTCACATTTTCAGCAGTTTCAACGAAGTAGTGCGCTTTATCGTTAACACTTCTCTTAGAATAATCGTCGGTGTAAACAGTATCTACGTCATATTGTCCAGTGATGTGAGTGCGAGCTGGACTTTTCCTGTCTTTCGGTCCGCTGGCGAACTTAGTAACTTTTTCAGATACAGAGAGGAGACACTCATCGGATTTAAGCTTTTCTTTATCAAAATCTGAATGCTCCTTTTTTTCGGTATCTCTGAACCTTGCTGTACTATCTTTAGGTTTCTTCACATCGTCAATTTTTGTTGTAAACTTGGATACTTTATCGTTGACGCTCAGGAGACATTCATCAGATTGTGTGATTCGGTTAACATTCTGCTTGATAAACAATTCTTCGTTCTCGGATATTTCCACTATATCATCAACAAGGGATTCCGTTTCGTGGATTGTGTGGTGGGTACGTCTACGGAACTCATCATCTGGTTCACTTACTTCGTCAGGGTACCGCGGTGTTCCCACATCTTCCATGAAGCTAACAGGAGTGGGACAGATTCTGTCAGGTGAATTCTCTCGGGAAGACTTAGCTTGTTCTACATCTATGATGACATCATTCTCATCGATTGGAGTATTCAAAGCTGTTGCTGATTTGGGCTTAGCTGACAACTTATTGGTACTGTGATTGATGGTAAATTTCTGAGTCTTATTCTGATCAGTTTTAGTTGCTTGTTTGGTAGTCTTGGTGGCAACTTCAGTAACCTGTATTTCGGGTTTGGATTTGACTCGTTGTGGAGTAACCTTTTTTGTCTTCATGGAATTGTCACTTGTAGTTCTAATGACTTCTTTTTTGGGAGTCTTCGGACTGACGTTCTCCTTGTTTTCTTTAGGAGTTTCACGTTTTGGCTCCGGTATTTCAACTGTTTTAGTCCCTTTGAGCGTAGTTTGAACCACTTTAGTAGTTGCTATTTTAGTCTTAGTAAAACTATTTTGTTTGGCAATTCCAGTGGTTTTCTTGAGATCAGAGCTTGAAATATTCTTTTCAAATTTGGTAGGTGAAGTATGACCTGGGGTAGGTCTCTTGCTAACTGGCTCTCTAGGCTTCGTACCATTGGTTTTGGGTACTTGTGGTGATCCTGGTCTTTCAGTTGGCGGTACTGGTTTCCTAGGCGACGTGCTCCTGGGTTTGAATGTAGATTCCGGGGTCTTTTCTGTCTTCGGAGTTGGAGTAGAAGTAGTAGGCTTTTTGATCGGTGAAGCATTACGAGATGGAAGCTTACTGGGCTGCTTTGGCTTGCTGTCAGCTTCATTTGGGCGAACTTTTATAACAATTTTCTTTTGTACAACAGTTTCCTCTTCAGTTTTAATGGAGACGATATCTATATCTTGAAGGCTGGTGGTTGTTTTGAATGGACTGCTCTCACGACTTGGAGACCTCGAAGAGTGATCACGAGCAGGCGATAGCTTTCTCAAAGACGTCTGAACTTTGTTCAGGATTTCTTGCTCTCGCTCTGTGGTTATCATCTGAGTACTTTCCTCGTTGACTTTAGATGTCTTTTTAGTTGGTGATGGAGACCTGGCATGTTTTGGTTCCTGGGGTTTCTTGGTCGAAGATGGTGTCCTCACAGGTGCAGCCGATGTCATAGTCCCAGGAGCTTTCCTAGATGGTGAAACTGAGCCTCTTGCGTACTTATTTTCGAACGTTTTAGTTGCAGATGTATTCTTTCGTGAGTCTTCACTTTTGAATGAATCTTCTTTAGTCAAGGTTTTTGTTACCGATATGATATCCTTGAGTTTGGTAGGCGAAGAGTCCCTTGATGGCGATTTAGATTTTCTATTTGTTGTAGTTTTTACAAGATCTTGTCTTTCATGAGTGATAAAGTCTGTAATATCATACTTTTTGTCGATTTCCTTCTCATACATCAATGGCGATCCTTCTCTGGGACTGTAGCAAGGCGATACACTAGGCAAACTGTTATGAGCGTCTGGTTCCAAATAAGGTCTAGGTTTGTTTGCAGTGATGGTGGTTTTCTCCGTGGTGGTGACTGTCGTGTCATCCTCCATCATGCCCAAAATCTTGCGACATCTTTCTTCGTAAGTTTCGCGTCTTTCAAGTGGTGGCTTCACTTTAGCGTCGACAGATTCCTCAGGGCGGTCTTTTTTAACCACTTTATGCCCTGGGAAATCGCTGGACTCAACAGTGGGAGAAACCTTGAAGGTGGTCGGAGGCAACTCATCAGGAGAGAAAGCATCTGCCGAAGGTTTCTTCTTCAAGGAGCTTTTTCGCGGTAAATTCTCCTTGATTGGAGATTTTTTATCGGATGATGGTGAGCGACATGGTAGTTTAGTTGGTGATGGAGATCTGGCAAAATCTAAAGTCTCCGGTCTCGTGAAAGTAGCTTTATTTTCCTGAGTGGAGGTCTCGGAGAAGAAATGGTCATCAAAGTCTGTGATTATAGTTTCGGTTTGACGAGGAGAACTGAAGTACAAGATATCACTGACGGAAGTTGTGGGGGAACTTTGACCGGTAGACGGCGCTGTCTCCACCACGTTTGCTTTGGGTTTTCTGGTTGGACTCGAGGAAGGCGTAATTAGCTGCCTTGGATGATCCTTTTTCACTTTATTTATCTCTTCTGAAATTCGTTCAGTGGTGATGAAATCAGTTGTATGTTTGTACTTGTCTTTAGTAGGAGATTTGAGTGGAGATGAGTTGTCTCTCGGAGACTTCTTCGTTGGAGCCAGGGGCTCAGTTGATTGTTTTATAACTGAAGAGCGCCGTTTGTCGCTTCTAGTCAAAGTATCGTATTTAGTATCTTCAGTTGTAGTTGTTACCTCTCCAGTTTCTTCCGAATATTGTTTCCTGTCGTATGTGCTATATTTAGTCGGAGATGGTTCCCTGACAGGAGTGCTGCATTTAGGAGTATCCTTTTCTTGGGAGGTGCGTTTATAATAATCCGTAGTTTTAGACCTGGTCGTCGTGTCACTTTGTTTGGACTCAACGTTTTTCGTGATATCAATACGACGTTCTCGTTTGTCTTCGATATCATCGGTGAAGGTGACAGGACCTTTAGGTGGTGATGGTGAGCGGGCCTTCTTCAGGCTCGGTGTGAGTGGTGACTCCACACGATAGTAATCAGGGATGTCCTTGGCTGGACTCTTCCGGGATGGCGAAGGGCTTTTCTCATGAGGACTCTGTGAAGTCCTACGAATCTGGTCTAACTCATCCCTGTCCAATCGAACGTACATCTTTGTCTCCGCGTCGACAAACTTGTAGTGGTCTTCTTTAGAGTTCGTTGTGGTGGTTGTTCTGCCGTAGTCCGTCTTGCAGTCAGGGCTCCGCGATGGCACCGACCTTGCAGTGTCAGAGTCTGGCTTGCTGGCTGTAGGCCTCATGTATCCTGGCTTTCTATCAGGACTGACACTAGGTCTAGGAGTAGAATCTTTAGGAGATGGAGTATGGTCATATATAGACTTCCTATCAGGGCTTTGACTGGCTCGAGGTTGTGTAGACACACCAGGACGCTGATGAGGCTTTCTATCTGGACTCTGACTGGTTTTCGATAATGTCACATCTCTTGGAGAGCTGTCACGAGTGGTGCTTTTTGGTGGACTAGCACTGGGCTTGTAGGTGAAGTCTTGAGGGCGTTTCTCTGGACTCACGCTTGGTCTTTGACGGTAAATCTTGTCAGAACTTTGGCTAAATCTATCCTTCGGCATGTCAGGAATTGTGTACTTAGTAGTCTTAGTTTCCGTGATGGTTTGAGAGGAATGACTGGAGTATCGATCTGATCGGGTCGGTGATTGGCGTTCGATTTTACTCGGGCTGCCGCCGCGGCTGAATGGCTTCCTATACTTATCAGGGCTGACGCTGCTTCTCAGCGATGATGTACTGGATGCGTAAGTCCTGGAGCCGGGAGATGAGGCTCTAGTTGAGGGCTTAGTTACAGTGGGCGTATCAGCCCTTAGAGTGCTGGCCCATGCTTGATGGGTCGGGCTCAAGTCGCTGCTTATCCTTTTCTTCTGAGTGAAATCGGATTGGTAGGTGGTTTCATATTGATCATTGGTCGTTGTCTTGTCCACGACTTCATCGGTTCTCCTGTCCCTGGCGGTAGAATGATCACGATTGTCCTTGACAGTGGAATGGTCAGTTATATCAGACGTATGGTGAACTTCCACAGAAGCTGATGAATTGTCACGGTTTATAGATTCACTTCGTCGCGTCTCGTCAAATTGAGTAATGTTGCGCTGTTGGTGTGTGTTGTCTTGTGTTGAAGTCGAATAGTCGACATTCTTAGTAGAAGAACAGTCTTCGGTCTTAGAAGATGATTGATCAACATTCCTCGCAGTCGAATGTTCAACATTCTTGAAGGTAGAAGAAGAGTTCACGTTCTGTTCTGTAGAATAATCTACATTTTTCGTTGTAGATTTGTCGGCGTGAGTGCGTTTATTGTAATCACGATCATCAACCGTCTTCTGAGATTCTCTCAGGTCATGGGAGCTGTTGTCAATGGATTGTTGGGTAACTTTGGAAGCTGTTTCTCTCATATCGGATCTTGTTAAGTGTTTCCTCTCACTCCTGGTTTCGTGGTGTTCAGATCTGCTAGTCTGTGTCGCCGGGACTCGAATCTCTCTACGCGTATTAGTGACTGTGGTCCCGTCTGGAAGACACCTTGTTTCGACTATGACTTTAGTGTTTTCATCAGGGTATTCCACCTTTTTGGAGACTAACTCACCTTGTCCATACGCCTTGTTTCTTAAGCTTTGCTCATGTTCAGAAACTTGCCTAATTTTGGTCTCCTTTACTTGTGAGTCATGGGATTTATCATCTTTATCAATAACATATGGCACTGTCTCTTGGTTCGTTGAAGAGGTCTGCTGGAACTTCGACGTGGCAGTCGAAGAACTAGTAGATGATGAGAAATGAGTGCCGTCATCCGATTGTCTGACCACCTGTTCTTTCGACGCACTTTTTGCTTCACTCTCGTTCTTCTTCACGCTTGTGTTGCCGTCGGTAAACTCGGTTACTGCTTGGCGTTGTTGATCGACGGCTGCAAACTGTCCTCTGCCCCCCTCCACATCATACCTGCCCTCTATATCGGCACGTACAGTCCTCTCGTGCGTATGACCGTCATCTGTCGTCCGATTTTCCGACTCGACATTCCATCCCGCGTTGGATAGCGCCTTCAAATCTGTGGATACAAATGGTGGTTGTAATAAAGGTAGATATTTTTTGGTAGGTTACATGTTAAGAAGCGAGTTTAGTACGATTAGTGCCCGGATGCGCAGGAGTGGAATTGCGAGGGAATTCCGTGGTTGTGGTACCTAGGTAGGTTTTTCGATAAATGGTTGTTATAGTTATTATAAATGATTCCTTTTTAATTAACAGGCTTTTATTAGCTTCACCTGTATGTTTGTTTGTATGTTTGTAACTCGCTTGTTGCCTTCCTTGGATATGGTAGCCGTTTCATAGGAAAGAACATTGAACTAAAAAGTAAAAAATAAATAGAGTTTAAAAAAACTAAAAAAAACGCTTTTAAAGAACATAGAACTGAAAAGTTAAAAATAATTTTTAAAATAAGTTTAAAACAATAATGAACGAAAAATACTAGTATTATTGTGAAAAAAGCGTGGCCGCTCGATATACGAAAAATATGTTACAAAGCGCCCACGCTTTTTTCACAATAATACTAGTATTTTTCGTTCATTATTGTTTTAAGCTTATTTTAATAATTATTTTTAACTTTTTAGTTCGATGTTCTTTAAAAGCGTGTTTTTTAGTTTTTTTTAAACTATATTTATTAAGGATATGACACGTCCCACGTGAGTTTGATGTGACGACATCAGGTTATTACATATCCAGCCTGAAGAGCTGCAATGCCCAAACCACCAGCCCTATCATTCCACATCTCCCTTAGCTGTACCACCCAACCACGGAAACCCTGACCCCTCCCGGCCGCCACACCACCCCCACCCCCCTCGCCGCAGCACCTGCGTCCTTCCCCGGCGACGCCGCGTCTCGCACCTCGGCGCGCTTGATACTCTGGAAGGTGTGATCTGCCAGCGCACGCGCATGACGCCCGGAGCCTGCGAGGGTACGGAGAAACTCAAACGCTTGTAGGTATGTTGTAAATTGTCATACTAACACGATGGGCGGCTGGAATAATCGATTTCGGCAAGGCCGTAAATTGACAATGCGAAAGTAGTTATACTTTTTGATAAATCGAGCATAAAAACACAGAAACCTGATGAAATACCGATGAAAAATAACATCGTTAGGAAACCTGACCGGCTAAACTTGGCTGCAAATCTCCGATTCACAAATGCGGTGACGAAAGGTTTAGGTAACCCACCTTTGACCTCTCCGACCTCCGGTGAGTATAGGCTGCGCAGACGCTCCTCACGCAGTCGGTACATGTGCGCACGGATCTCCTTCTTGCGGGAGAAGTCCTCTGTTTGCTGCCACTAGAAGCGGGAAAAGATTACATTAATGCGCTGTATTTCATTAACGCCTGCCAAAGTCTAAAAGCAATGTACGCAATATATGTGTAACGTTACGGTTTGTTTAGCGGCAGGCGCTTCCACACCTTACGAACTAATCAGAGAAAAACGTGTTCTGTATGATAGATAGCAGGCGCTCACCTGGTATAGGGCTTGTAATAATATAAATAAACAAAAGTAAGGAATGTAAGTAATTCAACAAGATAAGGGAATGTCTCACCATGCGTCGCAGCACGTCTTCGTCGCGGATCAATGACACGTCTCCCTCCGACATGCTGCAAACAAATAAACGGCATATTGTAATAGGGCTTAAAATATCATAGATAAAATAACCTTATGCTTAAGCTAATACAATTTCAACAATAGGTTTCCTCGTGGAATGATATAAGATTTTAAAATTATTGATAATCCTCGCGATGAGCTATAAAGAACGATGTTCAAGGATTTTTTGGTGGGAAGCTGATAGCTAGATTTATTTACCCAATAATATCGATAGGATCTTTAAAAAATGTATATTATGTAAAACCCTACGCATTTACCAAATGCATATTCGAAAAGGAAAACGCCTTTTCGAAAGCCTTTCTCGTGTCGTTGGAAAACTTAGCCCTCGGTGCCAAAGATAAGTGTGATGGTAAGTATCAGAAGCGCATACTTGATAAGCCGAATCACATCTGCGCGTGGATTGACTCATACAAATTCACCTTGTAATTCGTAACACACTTGTGTTTATAGTTTATACAAACACGACATAGTAAACTTGAAAATTAATGTAGGATTTATACTGAATTTCTACACGATTGTAAATGATGGGCTATAGGATGACCGCAGATTTAGTAAGCGATCCCAATACAAATCTACAAGTTGTAGGTACAGTACCAAATATTGTACATAACCTAACTAACATACTGATACACTTAATTACTCGTTACGTAAATGTCCGGTATTGCCACAAATGTGAGCCCGAAGGATTTCAGACAATATTAGAAGACTAAGTAGAAATAATATGTACCAGTGCCTGGTGTACCCGTAAGTAATAGAATAGACCTCTCCCCACTCAATTTTCAGATTTTCAAAGATCCGAAGATCGCTATGGCCTGACGATGGCCTGCAGACCTTAAGCCATCCAACACCACATTAAATACCCATTGAACCTGTCGCCAGCAAGGACCGTGATCCCATCACAGATCGTGCCGCCAATTACTGAGGGCAGTCTGAACTGTGTTTCGATTGTGCGATTTATGTAGCGCTCCTATTAGCCACCAATCTCGCGCGACCTTGCCAGCATTTCTGAGTAATTATTTGGATGCTGCGTTTGTTGAACGAGTATTATCATTTATAATGTGCTGCTAGAGGTTACATTGTCCAGAATCCAAAACCATGATATGGCGAATTATTTTACAGGTTTTCTATCAACGTTGGATTTTCGGAATAAGCGTCACGAAATCGTAGGTCGCGAGCATCAGAATGGCCGGTTGCCTGTAACTACCGTCAGGCTTTGAGAGTTTATTCCAAGAACTACTTGTACGTAAATTTTTCTATTTTCACGTTAAGAATGCGATCAGAACTCAACTGAACTTCAAATGTTTTTGCTAAGTCCGCCCCGATGGTTGTCCACTTACTCCCAGGTTATTGTTGCCTGCATGTCAATAGATAGAGGTAATAGGCGGTTCCCACGGGACCATCCGGCGAGCCTACACTACACTACTCGCCTCGGTATAACTCAGGCAGGCAGGTGAGAATGTCGGACACTTCCTGGCAGATGTAGAGCATCTAGCCCTGTATCGTGTCAAGTCTCCAAGTATTTATAAACATGACGATGCTATGCAGAAACTGTAGCTTTAGAAAAGCGTGCCATAAATGTGGAGCTGTCATTTCGTTAACGAGAGATATAGATAGTGTGTTTGAGTGGTATTCAAAGTTGGAGCTGGCTCTTGAATGAAGAACAAAACCCAACGAGTACCTTCAAGCTTGTTTTTTTTTTTACAATAAGCATAAAATTTAGTACCTAGGCATCCAGTCCCAGGATATTTTAATACAGCACCTTGTATAATAAGATCCAGGTTAATGACAGACCCAAAAGTCCTTAACCCAACCAAGAAAAAACTTCAAAATTACACATGTCCACCAAAGAAGGCTTTGCGCATCGATAATACACATTAAATTTTAATTACTTGATAAATGGCAATACAATAGTAATGAGTGGTATGGCGGGTCCAGTTGCCATCTGCGCGCAGACCTTGTGCTCCCAGACTTGCGCAATGGCAGTTGGCGCATGCGCACCATATAAAGAGATTCCTCCACTAGCCGCCCTTGTTCCGATTCCACTTTATGATTATACCCTATAAGGAGCCAACTTTGAGCCTTGCCACGACATGTCTTATAACTTTTATTGGACTGATATAATGCGAAAACTCAAGGAATACTGTAAAATGTAGCCGTGCGTGGTACATTGAAAATGACTGATCCGGTAACGATAGGACAGGTGATCTGACCAAATGAGAATGTAATATAAGGTGTTAAGAAACTAGACATAGCCTTAGTGCAGTGATTCTATTTAGATCAACTTGAAATGGATAAATTACGTACATTTGAAACAGAATTTGTTTACCTGAGCTAAGATCACGGTTGGCCTTTTCCAATGTCAGAATTATGTTTGAAGCAAAAGCAGCACACAAAATATCATTTTAGTAAAATAATTTTAGTCTAACCAGTCTAAAAGCCTAGAGCAAATTACCAACAGATAATGACCACAATAACAAAGTCATTGACGCGATCTCAAAAGCTCAAGCACCCTAAAAGGAGTTTATTTAACGACATAACGCGGTAATTCTTAACCCTGCGAGCATGAGGTGAAAAAAGGTACACCAAGAATGAGGCAGGGTATTAATTACATAACTAGAATATAATGTGTCTCTAGACAGTTTCTGTTAATTATTATTTGATTTTCTTTATATCTAAAGGTGTATTTAATATTATTGAATAAAAATAAACTTTATATTAAGGAAAAAAATTACTATCTGTCTTTTTCTTAAACTATGCATTTCTGGGAACAAAATTTAAGGGTTAAAAAAATCATCAATTAAAATAAATACAAGTGATAAAAACAAACAAAACAAATTAAACCTTATTAATGATTATATTCTTCTTTAAAATGATTAATAACATTTTTTTATTAAAAATACAATTATAGTTACCCTCCCTCCAGCTACTTAGAACGCCAGTGTTGCTAAACGGTTATTTGAAGAATTACACAACTTTTTAATTGTGTCTGGCTGGGTATGAGACACCCTGCCTCGTGCTCGCCGGGTTAAACTATTGTTTTTGTGCCACACGGCAACAAAAACACATGAGGTCATCTAATGGGTCCCCATTCGTCAGTTTCCCAAAAGACTTTTGACCGGAACCAAGTACTCAAAAGTAGTCGTTAGGATGTGGTGTTAAGAGTTGTCTGTGTTAAGGTGCATGGGTCTTCCTTCAGGTAGGTTGGTTATTATGCTCCAAACGGTTTAGCTGATAAGATGACACGGTTAGTATTTATAAGTTTGGTAACAATGTAAAGTGTGGATGACGGCATTCGGTACTTTGATGGATGATTTTGTCTTCTCAATGATATAACACGAATAATATTAAATATATGTAAATGAAAATAGAGGTAAATAGTAAACAGTCAAACGTAGAATTGTAGATCTTTCGCAACGAAAAAACAGAGAGATAAGCTCGCTTTTGTACCCAAACTTTATGTAAGTAAGTAGTTTCTGTATTCTCAATTATTTGTGTGCAATAAAGAAAATAAGAACTATCAGCTCTTAAGCCTCTGCAGCACTCTTGCAGGAAGAAGGGGTGACCATTATTGTTATTATTATTAGACTTTTTGATCCTTCGACCGGATTTCAAAACAAAAGACGACTATAGAAGCACCCCCATACTATAGAAGCACTCCCGTCACTCCACACCTCCTAAGCCTGTGATATGTACACGAAATCCTCATTATCTGAGGATTAACAGCTAATTGCGCAGGAGTGGGCTCGGGTGGCACACTTGTGTTATCTGACCACCGTGTGCGATGGGTTGCGGCGGCGTTTAGTTTATGGTGACAGTTTCATTATGGGCTTTTAAAGCTTCGGGTAGGAATGTACAGGAGAATGATACTTTGGGAGAGATTTGCCCTAGTTGTAAACTTTCAGATAAACTTAAGGCAATACAAAGCCTCTGTTTGATATCGTAGGAGTCAACTTTGAGCCTTGTCAGTCACGTGACATGCTTTTAATTAGGGTTCCGTACCCGAAGGGTGCCAAACGGAACCCTATTACTGAGACTTCGCTGTCCGTCTGTCCGTCCGTCCGTCCGTCCGTCCGTCCGTCCGTCCGTCCGTCTGTCACCAGGCTGTATCTCATGAACCGTGGTAGCTAGACAGTTGAAATTTTCACAGATGATGTATTTCTGTTGCCGCTATAACAACAAATACTAAAAATCAAAAGAAATTTAATATTAAGGGGGGCTCCCATACAACAAACGCGATTTTTTTGCTCATTTTTGCTCGATATTGATAATGGTAGCAGATAGACGCTTAAAATGTTTACCATATATTGAATATATTATTTAAAAAATAAATAATTAAATTAAAATTAAATTAATAATTAGGGGGGGCTCCCATACATTTTTTTTGTGGTTTTTTACAGATAATGGCACGGAACCCTTCGTGCGCGAGTCCGACTTGCACTTGGCCGGTTATTTAACTTATATTAAACTGATGTAATGAAAATTTTAAGTTGAGAGATAGAGTCATTGGCCAGACGGGACGATGGACGATGGATCAAAGCAGTCACGGAGTGGTGGCCAGGGGGAGCGACAAGGCCAGTGGGCAGACCACCGGCCCGATGGTCCGACGATATTGTCAAGTCGTCGGGATCCCACTGGGTGCGATTGGCACAGGACCGAGAAGATTGGCGCTATAGAGAAGAGGCCTATGCCCAGCAGTGGGTCGATGTGGGCTGAGGATGATCATGACGATGATGGGCAGGCATTCAACTCGGCCACGGACTATACACGAACTAACGCTACGAAAACGAAACGAAACAATAACTCAAAATGTATGCGATTTGACATTTGGTTTCGTCGTAGCGTGACCAAACGTCAAATCGCATACATATTCTTAGCGTTTCGTGCGAAAGATACTAGCGTTTTACATCTTGTCTACGGGGGCAGGTGTGGTCGAGAGCCTCCTTGCTACTGGCCAATTGACCAAGTTATGAAGGCCTACCGTACTTTTGTATTGTATGAAAGAAAACGGTATACTGACTTATTGGTAAGTTCGGGACAGGGCGCAATTTATTTTGATAATGACCGTGACATTCCCAATCAAGTTTTTCGGGTTCCTATAATTGCAGAACCAGGTTCTAAAGGAGAAAGGGTCCCGCCATAAATAACGAACCAAGTGAAAAGGTTATTGTTGGTATGTTTCAAGAATTTAAATTGCCATTGACTTTTTCTGTCTTAAAATGGAAATTGTGGATGCAAAAATTACCGCAAGTGTTACAGTGTAAATCGAAGTGTAGGCACCTTAAAGAACATCACTGATTTACTAAGGAGATTGAAGTGACTATCATACCAGGAAATAAATGAATGCACCTCATCGTTCAAAATAATCAAATAACAATATCAACTCCTAAGATATCCTAATCAAATAAAAGCTTTGGTCTCCCCGCGAAATTCCTCACTTTGCCGCTCCGACTCGAGCAGCCTAGGCGCGTCGGTCGGTGGGGCGCGCGCGCAGCCTTGCGCGGTGCCTTGAACCTGCGCCGCCACCGCCCCGCCGCCGCCGTTGACTCACGCGCACCTAACCCGAAGACTTGCGAACTGACAGATTCACAAGAACGGAAATTGGAGTCCTTTCCTACTCCATGTTATCATTCTTCCAAGAAAGTGACAGGATATCGGCACTATAGAAGAATATAGCAAATAGCCTAGTCGGTGATCAAAGAGATGCCAAATAAAGGACATCTATCATTAAAAGAACTTACAGAAACACATGGTAAACTAACACTTGACAACTAGGAAACTTTAAGCAGAGAGCTCTAAAGCGGCACCTCTAAAGCCCCAAACCCAAGAGACTACGAAATTATTGTGAAATCATTAATGTGCTCTACATGCATAAAATCAACACATCTTGATTTATAAGGAATTCTTTGAGAAACAGTCAAACAAGATTACCTATACACCCGCGGAAGGACAGACAGGCTTCAAATTATTCAAGTCGTAAGAATATTTAATTCAAATGTTGGATTAACTGGCAAATTAGCATATGCTTTTGTCCAAACGTTGGAATTGTGGATATTGATACAGAATCGGTGGGTTTGAAGCTCATATCGTCGGGCCACATTAGTAGGAAGGAATACCTACCTGAAGACTTTGATTGATGATGTGAGATCTTGTTGAATATTAGTATCTAAGGAGGTAAGATGGCCAGAACATAATGTAAACATCAAGAAGTATACATATGTTAAATGTACACCTTGAAATCAATTAGCTGTAGGTACCTATTTGAAATTTTACATTTTGAACTTACACATAAGTTAAAACTTTTTTATAATGATAAAATAATATGGATGTATATGTGTCAAAATGTATGCTATCTGAAATAAATATTTTGAATTGAATTGAATTGAATAAGCTCTTCTATCATTCATTTTCATCTGTGCCTGTGCCACCCCATACGGTAAAAGACGCTATTTGTGTTTTGTTTATTTGAAAAACATACAGGTCAACTGAGTTTTATCCAAGAAATCTGGACCGATGCTGAATTTAAAGATATTCCGTAAACGAAACGAAACTGATCTAGAATAATGACGACACTTTCACTGTTGTTGGCAACAAACAATACATTGGGATTCAGTCAGGCAAACCATCTTGCTTATTATTCAGGCTATCACTGTTATCTCCTTAGTCTGCCAATAGTTTCGGAAAACATCCCATATACTAAGGAACTTTCCCGCGAGAAATGACCGGATGTGGGGCGAAAGTTTCTTCGGAACTGCAGAAGACTCTACTCAGGATGATAGAAGTCAAGCTTACAAAATCATCTGCACCAAGCCACCCTGCTTACCTACAAAAATAAAAACATACAAACATCCATCTACTCACGCCTTTTTCCCGGCCGGAAGAACGGGTAGGCAGAGACTAGAGAAAGACCTCCACTTGCTACGATCCCGGCGTTCCTAAAAATACGAAAAATACTGTTTTATAAGTAGAAATCTATATTCATTCATACTTGTCATTAGTCTTAGTCATTTGTGCACTGACTTCCCTCTCTTTATCTGTTTTTTTTCTGTCATCCCTAGGTTTGCTGGAAGAAATCTCTTTTTAGAGATAAGCTCGCCTTTGTACATATCTTTCTGTAAATGTTACTTGTTTTCATGTTTTTTTTGTGCAATAAAGTATAAATGAAATGAAAAATACAAAATATGTTTATTTTGCGTAGATATAAGTACATAGTAGGTGGTAACATAACAATTATAGGCACTGCACATCTGGCCACGTAGTGACATGCAAAAATAGCACTAAAGTAGTGCAATACAATTTTTAAATATTATCTAACTCTTTATTAATCTGTGGCATACTTACATCTTCATTCCTCCACATTCATAAAGAAGTAAAAAGTGGCCAAGTGCGAGTCGGACTCGCCCATGAAGGGTTCCGTAGTAGCGAGTAATTATAAGATTGGATGATTGTAACTTTGTTTTTCATAGTGTTTGTATGAATGACAAAGTTATCTTTGCGGTTTTTAATATACTTTTATATCCAAAAACTACTAATTAGATTTTGTTGAAACCAATTTTCGTTGAAAGTTTGTATTGAGATACACATCATATATTTTTTTTAGATTTTTTACTCTCTTACTTTAAAAGTTAGAGGGGGGAGGGGACACAATTTTTTCCACTTTGGATGGGTCTGTCTCTTTGAGGAAAAATGGTTTTAGGAACCTCCACTTCATTTTCAACCGACTTCAAAAAAAGGAGGAGGTTCTCAATTCGACCCGTATGTTTTTTTTTTCTATGTTTGTTACGCGATAACTCCGCTAATTATGAACCGATTTGAACAAATCTTTTTTCGGCGTATAGGTAATACCTCAAGGGTGGTCCCATTGACACCAGGTCAGGATCTGATGATGGGATCCTGGAGAAATCGAGAGAACTCTTCAAATATTATAGGCAGACCTATAGTGATTTTTGTGTTTTTCATAATAACTCGTGCAACTGCACATAGCATAATATTGTGATGCGGAACTGCTGATGAAGACCACATATGGCCACCAGATCTGCTCAATACTAGGTACAAACACAATGCGTGGCTAACGGGCAGGCAACGCATAGCCTAAACCGGTGGACCTAGAGCCATGAAACTTTGTACAGGGGTTCCTTAGTCGCGTGGGGTAGCACTGATATAGGATTTGACAAAATTAATTCCCCAAGGGGGGGGGGGATAAGGGGTTACAGTTAGTATTAAACTCAATCTAATCAAATAGGGTTTGTGGAAGTCGGTTTTTTCAAAAAATTTCTTTTTGTTTCAATTATTGAAGACCTATCTATAAATACCCCACACATGTAGGTTTGATGAAAAAAATAATTTTTGGTTTCAGTTTCATGTATGGGGAGAGCCCCCTTAATTTTTTATTTTTTTCAGTTTTTGTATAAAAATCGTAAAGCGGTTCATAGAAATTCATCTACGTACCAAGTTTCAACTGTGTAGTCCTAATAGTTTTGGAATAAAGTTGCTGTGACATACGGACGGACGGACAGACAGACTTGTCGAAACTATAAGGGTTCCTTGTTTCTCTACGGAACCCTAAAAACGAGGCCTCAGTAGTACTTGAGTTAAGTGCAATATAATACTTATCTAGCATCTGAATATTATCTACATTGACATCGACGTGCAAAATAGCAACCGTTAATCATAATCCCATCAAAAACATCCTGTAAAAAATACCAAGTCTCGCAGCTCTGTGATTCTACCGTAAAAAGTTGTGAGATCCATGTTATACCAAGTCGGTTAACTGATTTAGTCCCTACTTAAGGGGCCTTCTGTCTTAAGTTAATACGTAAGATATTTTCATATCTATATTCAAATCTTTTACTTTTTAAAT
This sequence comes from Argyresthia albistria, assembly GCA_963457715.1. Lineage (NCBI taxonomy): Eukaryota > Metazoa > Arthropoda > Insecta > Lepidoptera > Argyresthiidae > Argyresthia > Argyresthia albistria. Next base: position 1,474,684 of record OY735266.1, on the reverse strand, counting down.
AAAAATATCGACTTGGCCATCGCATGCTTAGTTTGTTTAGTCCTTTACAACCAGGGTCTGCTGGAAGAAATCTCTATTTAGAGATAAGCTGACCTTGGTACATGTTATTTCTGTTTTTATGTCCTGTCATGTATCGTGTAATAAATATATACAAATACGTTATCTATCACACAGAACTAAGAGCCAGAAACCTGGTTTTTCATCAAATTCCTTCCGAATGCATAAAGAAGTGAAAGGTACTGGAATTTAATGGACTGAAAATAACTAGAGCATTAGTAATTTTGTTGCACTAGTCTTCCATTTTCTATTGTTGCCGCTTGTTAAAGGTATACATATATTAGTTTTGGAACCAAGTTTTAATCGTGTAGAACGCAATTATACTCTAAACAACCTAATATAATGTAGATATGATTTCGAAGATACATTGTGCCTTCATGCGATGGCCAAGTCGATATTTTTATTTAAAAAGTAAAAGATTTGAATATAGATATGAAAATATCTTACGTATTAACTTAAGACAGAAGGCCCCTTAAGTAGGGACTAAATCAGTTAACCGACTTGGTATAACATGGATCTCACAACTTTTTACGGTAGAATCACAGAGCTGCGAGACTTGGTATTTTTTACAGGATGTTTTTGATGGGATCTCACTTCTTTTTGTAAAGTTCTACTTTTTAAAATTTGGTACCTTTGGTACTTTTACAATAACAATAAAAAACATAGCGTTAATGTAGGGGTCTCCGTGCTCGTCACAAGTATAAACTTGGAACTCTTCCCAATGTGCTACCACATACTCGACTATAGCAAGTCTAATCTCATACGACGACTCAATATTCTCATACATAGTGTAGTATATGCACACACTAACCCTACGTACTCTATATATAGCCTGTATTGTAATACTCATTGGGCATTACACGACTGTCTATCGAACATGTGACTTGTCATTTCACACCAATAGACCCATCCTATCACATGGCGACCTTGCCTAGCCATGCTCTGGCTGGCACAAAGAATCTGAGGAAAATGAAGTAAGAAAATAGAAGAATATCCACCTATCACGAAGACCACTAACAAGCCGTAAGAAGAAGAGAACGAGCGTTGCACAATGTTACCAAGTGTGACGGTAACCAGGTTCCAGTAAAGAAGCAGATGACCAAGGAGGAAGAAAGAAAATTATTTAGAAGATGCTCGATAAATAACTCAATACAGAGCGAAGAGGAAGTTAGCTGCTGGGTGCCGGGCGTTTTCCAAGCCTCTGATGCGAGTGATGATGCTGGGCGCTGGGTGCATAGTACGGGATCAAGTGAGGAGCAGCCGGCTGAGTACGAGTCCAAGGAGCTGGTGTCCCGGAGCGAGTTGCACGAGCCACGTCGGTGACCACGCGGCGATGACGCACGACACCACGAGCGCGAGCGTGACGTTGACCTACTTCGGCGATTTTGCTACATGCCTACTGTGAGTCTATCTAATTCACTTTTCACTTAGGAATTTTGAATTATTGTATTATGATATGTCTCAGGAATTGAAGAATTTACATGATAAATTGGTAGAAATTAGGACTTACATAATTAAAATTGGTCCAGAGCGTCGTAAAAAGGAAATAGCTTATAAAAAGTTAGATGAAGCTAAATGTGTGTATAGAAATGTGGATAGTATTTTGACTCAGGTGAACCATGAAATTGAAAGTAAGAAATATAGCTCTGTTATAGTGGAAGATATTCAAAAATTATTAGATAGTATTAAAGGAATCTACGATGAAATTCGTTCCTTATTATCGCACGTAGATAGTCAGACGAATACAGACTTAATTGCAGAGGAGAGTTATCAGGATTGTGTAGAGAATAAAATAAATTCATCAAAAATGGCGAGTGCATTCGATATTAAGACAGCCATTTCCCTGTTACCTGTGATGAACGGCCAGGAAGAAGTTACAAAGCAATTAATTGATGGAATAAAATTATATGAATCTCTGATAAGTGAGGCCACTAAATGCCAATTGATTGAATTCGTCCTGAAAACTCGTCTCTCAGCTAGTGCCAAGTTACGTTTAAAGAGTTCTTATACAGACGTGACTAGTCTTGTGGATGATATCAGGAAATTTTTACTCCCGAAAAAGTCGTCAGTTACCCTACAAACGCAATTATTTAGGGCAACCCAAGGGCGTAGGAGTATTGAAAAATTTGGCGAAGAGTTAGAAAATTTGTTCGTCAATTTAACCCTAGCACAGTCTGATGGCGACTCGTCTAAGTACGAGATTTTGCGGCCACTAAACGAGAAGACTGCTATTAAGCGGTTAGCGGATGGTTTGTCGGATAGGCGACTTAGCACCATTATCGCATCGCGACAGTTTTCTTCGTTACCCGAGGCAATTAGGACGGCATTAGATGAGCAGTCCATGTGTGACCAAAATCAGGATCAGGCCATGCATTATAGGACTTCTCACCATGGAAATCAAAGAGGCCGTAATCGCGGATTTCGTGGCCACAGAAATAATTACACGCGTTCATATCAACCGAATAGAGGTAAAAATTATAATATTCCGAGTAATAAAAGAGGTAATTCGGTTTGGAACTCAGATTACATAGGTAATCGTACGACGCGGCGCGCGCGTCAGCATTTTCGCGGCGGCGAGCGCTCGCGGTACCAAGTTCAGCACACGAATTCCAATGATCAAGTAACCATGCAAAATAATGACGAGAATCAGTTTTTTCGTGCCTAAAGAAGGTTCAAATTCAATTTTTAGTTACGGTAATTATTATGTAGTAACTTGCAACCTTAGACAGAATGAGGAGTTGAATCTATTAATAGATAGCGGTGCAAGTTTGTGTGTACTTAAGTATGAATGTTTAGCAGGTAATAAAAATCTAGAGAGCCGAATAGTAAGACATAGAATAGTAATTAAAGGAATAAGTGGTAATTTAGAATCTTTCGGATATATTGATCTAGATATTATTATTAAGGGTATATTTTTTAGGCAGAGATTCTACATATTTGAGAATCTATCTTGTTACGCCGATGGAATATTAGGTCAAGATTTTTTTAAACGCTACAATGCGGTATTGAATTACAAAGACGGTACTTTGTGTTTGGAGAACCAAGACCGATCTATTGTTACAGAAGTCAGTGATAATAATGTGTTTACGATTCCGCCACGATGCGAGGTAATCAAATACATGCCGACGACACTGGGAAGTGATTGCGTCATATTAGCGAAAGAGATAAGTAAAGGTGTGTTCACAGCAGGAATAATTTCGAAACCGAGTGATGGTTCGATTCCGGTTAGAATTTTAAATACTACTGATAGTTCTATAAATATAAGTAGGAATAGTTTAGATATTTACTCATTAGAAGAGTTTGATGTGTGTAAATTCGATGAGGATAGAGTGACATCCAATCGAGTTAAGACTTTGTTCAACGAACTAGCCTTAAAGTCATATTTAAATGATGAGGAAAGACGAAGCATTGAGAACGTATGTGCTAAGTATGCCGACGTTTTTCATTTGCCAGGAGATACACTCTCCACGACGAATTTATTGAAGCATTCTATAAAGTTAAAGCCAAACGCGTCTCCAGTATACATGAAGCCTTATCGACTTCCGAATGCGTTAAGAGGTGAAGTTCAGAGACAGATAGATGACATGATTAGGAATGATATTATTGAAGAGACAGCATCAGAATGGTCTAGTCCAGTACTACTAGTACCTAAGAAGACGGATAGATCAGGAGAGAAAAAGTGGAGACTTGTAGTTGATTATCGACAACTCAATAATAGAATACAGGACGATAAATTCCCTTTACCTAATATTACAGAGATTTTAGATTCATTGTCAAATAAGATATACTATTCGAAATTGGATTTAAGTCAGGGATATTATCAGTTATCACTTGAAACAGACTCAAAGAAGTATACTGCGTTTACTACTGATAAGCAGTACCAGATGAAGAGATGTCCAATGGGATTAAAAACATCTCCAAGTGCATTCTCACGACTTATGACTATAGCAATGTCTGGTTTAAATTATAAAGCGTGTTTTATTTATTTAGATGACTGCATAGTTGTAGGTAACTGTCTAGAAACACATAATATGAATCTGATGAAAATTTTAGAAAGATTGCGTAAAGTCAATTTGAAATTAAATCCGTTAAAATGTGAGTTTTTACGTAAAGAAATAATTTATTTAGGGCATAAAATTACATCTGAAGGTATATTTCCCGATCCAAGTAAAGTTGAGGCATTAATTAATTATCCTGTCCCTCAGAACTCAGATGATGTCAAAAGATTTGTTGCATTTGCTAATTATTATAGACGATTTATACAGAATTTCGCAACTATAGCTCACCCTCTAAATGCGTTAAGTAAGAAAAATGTAACATTTGAATGGACTACCGAGTGTGAGTCCGCATTTCAGAAACTAAGACAGATTTTAATTAGTCCCAAGGTTTTAGACTACCCAGATTTTTCAGAAAATAATACTTTTACTTTGCAGACGGACGCTTCAAAGTTAGGATTAGGCGCCGTACTGTCTAACAGTAATGGTAAAGTTATTGCGTATGCGAGTAGGAACTTGAAACCCGCAGAAACGCGATACCCCGTGATTGAGCTAGAGCTATTAGCTATAGTTTGGTCTGTACGACATTTTAGACCTTATTTATATGGTAAAAAGTTTTGTATAAAAACCGACCACAAGCCATTAATTTATTTGTTCAATATGTCTGATCCTTCAAGCAGATTAACCAAATTCAGACTCTATCTAGAGGAGTATGATTTTGAGATTAGTTACGTCCCCGGAAGACAAAATGCAGCTGCAGATGCGTTGAGTCGAATTCCGATGACCTGTAAAGATTTAAAGGATATGCATGAGCATGTTGTATCAGTCATGACGAGAGCACAAACTCGTAGGTTACGTGTGAACAATGAGACTGACTTGACAACTGAGACTCCATCAACCCTAAGGACTGATCAGCCTAAGGTAGTGGAAATTCTCAAAAGACCGACAAATAGTGTAGAATTGATGTTATGTATGAACCAGAGTACTCTTAACCAAATAATGAAGTTGAATAATATCACTAGTGATGAAGGAAATTGCATTTTATTGCCTGAAAAAGCGGCGTTATACGTAAAGTCTCGATCGCTATCTACCATCTGTGTGTTAGCGAGAGAATTACGTAGTTTTTGTAAGAAAATGCATCTCAACGAGCTCGTAATTATGAAAAATAAGCATAATGAACATATTATGAATATTATATTGAGAGAAATGCATAAGTTGGATGACATACCCAAGCTATTAGTAATTAATGACGTCACGAGAATTATAGATAATGATACGAAAACAGTAATAATGAACGATTTCCATCTATTACCCACAAGCGGACACGCTGGGATAAGTAGGATGTTGAATAATATTAAAAAGTACTACTATTGGCCAGGAATGAGTAACGATGTTACGAAATTTGTAAATAAATGTAAGAGTTGCAAAATTCAGAAGCACTCAAATAGGCATACGAATGAACCAATGGTTATCACGACTACAGCTACGAAAGCTTTTGAGAGAGTTAGTTTAGATATAATGGGTCCTTTAGACATAGATAATAATAATAATAGGTATATTTTAACTTTACAGTGTGACTTAAGTAAATACGTAGAGGCTTATCCTTTACAGACGAAAGATACTGTTTCGGTAGCAAAGGTATTTGTAAATAACTTTATTCTTAGGTATGGTTTAGTAAAGCAAATTCTGACAGATCAAGGAAAGGAGTTTATGTCTTCAGTATTTTCAGAAATATGTGATTTACTCAAAATTCAAAAATTGAACTCAACGGCTTATCATCATGAGACGTTAGGTGCTTTAGAAAATACGCATAAAAGTTTAGGAGCTTATCTTAGGATACAATGCGAAAATAACAAATCAGATTGGAGCGATTGGATTCCATATTGGTGTTTTTCATTTAACACAACGGTTCACACTGAGACAAAATACACTCCATATGAATTAGTTTTCGGAAATATTTGTAACTTGCCAAACAACTTGCAAACCACAAGTGTAGATCCATTGTACAATCCCGACTCTTATCCTCTAGAACTAAAATATAGACTTCAAAGAGCACAAGAAGATGCTAGAAGAAATTTGTTAAATAGAAAAGAATTAAGAAAGCAAAATTATGACAAAAATGCTAATCCAGTAAAATATAAGAGTGGAGATTTAGTTTTATTGAAGAATCAAGTTGGCAATAAGTTGGATAAAATTTATTTAGGACCTTATAAAGTTATTGAAGAATTGACCCCAAATGTAAAAATCAATAGAGATGGTAGAGAATATGTTACTCATAAAAATAACACGAAATTGTTTGAATAGAAAGTTTTAAATTAAGAAGTATATTATTTAAGTTAGATTAAAATGAAATTTTTAAGTTAATGTAAGAATGAAATAATACCCTATTTTTACTCTTAAGATTTATTAGATTGATGTTTTGATGATATTTTTTTATGTATTCTGAATTATTTTAAATGTTATAAAAAATAAGATATATATTTTTTCTAAAAAAAAGGGGGAAGATGTAGTATATGCACACACTAACCCTACGTACTCTATATATAGCCTGTATTGTAATACTCATTGGGCATTACACGACTGTCTATCGAACATGTGACTTGTCATTTCACACCAATAGACCCATCCTATCACAATAGAGAATGACAAAGAATGAAACAAACACGACCCATCGCCAGGTATCCGTACAATCCGGTGTGGGCATGGTTGGTCATTCACATACACTATTTCCGAATCCATTGCGACTACTAGTTCTGGCAAATGTGCTAGATGAACAAATCCAAATAGTTAGTAAATATAATAATTAATGCAGATACAAAAATTATCAACAACTAGTTGAAATCGCTGGCGAGCAACTCCGCTACTTAAGCTAGCGACGGTTTCAAACCATAGCGTGAGTTAAAATACAGGCAGCGCCATCTATCGAGCAATTGGATTAATCTGCTACCACTCCCGTCGCATTAGAACGCAATTTGTTCTATTGATTGAATAGTTTTATTATATTTGAAGCATTTTGTCGGGAATGTACATCATACATATATACAGGGTGTAACAAAAAGGGTTTAACTCCCGGATGTATGTGGTTTGGGACATCATTCTGAGCAACTTTTACTATGGGACCAACTTGATTAGAGCAACTTGATTTTTTAACTTCCCCATACATTTCGGTCTGGGCGCTCGGCTGATTTATATGGAGAAGTGAAAAATCAAGTTGCTCTGATCAAGTTGGTCCCATAGTAACCACATACATTCGGGAGTTAACCCTTTTTGTTACACCCTGTATATAAAATTCTCGTGTCACAGTGTTTGTCTTCGTAGTCTGAGAATCGGCTAACATCTATTTTTCATACCCCTAAGTGTTATAATTATTATTTATATGGCAAAACAGCGTTTGCCGGGTCAGCTAGTAATATATAATTTAAGCATAATGGTAACCAAAGGAAACGAGGGATATGCCTGGACCGTGGTAAGTGGTGGTCCCTGGTGGATGTACGTATCCCTCTTCTAGGAAACAGGCGTGATATTATGTATGTATTACATAATATGTTTATAGAATCTTGTTTAAAGGCATATTTTCCTAGGGGCATTCAATGATTCATAGACTGCAAATGTAACTTTGTAATCCTATACATTTTATATAAGATTACAAAGTTATTGATGCAGATGGGTTTTCTGGAAAACTATAACATAAGCTTGAAATGTTTAAGTTTTCCCTTGATAAGAATACTAATTACTATTTATATCCCAAATTTGAAGGTTCTATGTCTGCTAGAAGTGCCTGGGAGTTTTGATGATCGGTCAGTCAGTCAGTGACAAAATGAGGAAACTTTGACATGTTACAATTCTTAAACTACTGGTTCAAATTGAATAAAAAATTTAATATATCGTGTTGATATAAGGCCTAATTAGTAACAGAAAAATCAGGCTTCTTGTTTTATCCACAACGAAGTTTTAGGGGGGTCGAATATGGCCTGAATTGCTTCGAGAAAAGGATGGTACGGCTGTGCTTGCTCGACTTGGTGGTGCACTGCCGTGCACCCAGATTTACAGACGACGCCCATGCGCAGAAATGCAGCAATGTTGACATTGGCAGTGACATCACTTTCGTCCAACTATTTACATATTGATTAAATAGGTACCCGGTACCCTACATTATTGTCATTTTAATGATTTAGGATTTAGTGGGCCGAATAATGAATCCTGTGCTATGCCACAGATTAATAAAGAGTTATGCTAAGGTGTTTTTGTAGTTTGCATAGACTTCACTACACCTCCATGTCTGTTTTTAGGGTTCCGTACCCGAAGGGTGCCAAACGGGACCCTATTACTGAGACGTCCTGTCTGTCACCAGGCTGTAACTCATGAACCGTGGTAGCTAGACAGGTGAAATTTTCACAGATGATGTATTTCTGTTGCCGCTATAACAACAAATACTAAAAATCAAAAGAAATTTAATATTAAGGGGGGCTCCCATACAACAAACGTGATTTTTTTTGCTCATTTTTGCTCGATATTGATAATGGTAGCAGGTAGACGCTTAAAATGTTCACAATATATTGAGTATATTATTTACTTAAAAAATAAATAATTAAATTAAAATTAAATTAATATTTAGGGGGGGCTCCCATACTTTTTTTTTGCGTTTTTTTATAGATAATGGTACGGAACCCTTCGTGCGCGAGTCCGACTCGCACTTGGCCGGTTTTATTTTTCTTTAGCAGGATATTACAGAAATACTAGTAAGTAGGTACCTAGATATGAATATATCAATCTGACTGACATAGAACAGTGCTAATGCTTGTCGAAACGTTAATACCAACAAGGTCTGCTGAGTATAAACAGAGACCTCACTGTCCTAATCAAAGCCTATTCTGAGAAAGCAATTCTACGCTAACACTTCGCGAGACTAGCAAAGATATCAAGAATAAAAACCTCAATATATGCGCACAACTAACTAATGATAACGAGTTTTGTTCGAATATTGTGTTTAGTAAATAAAACATGATCATAACAGTAGATGATCTAGTATTGACCTTCTACTGTATTAGCTTGGACTACCTAAGTGCTATGATTATGCAATAGCAAGACTAGACAAATGACCCGTCTTTGTATCCCACAAATAGTTTCTTGTTTATATCGGCAACGAGTACTATATTATACAATAGTGTTGCCGAACTATCGATAGTTTTACTATCGATAGTAAAACGCCAAAATCATCTATACAATCGATAGGCCTATCGATAGTATCGATAATATCGATAGTATCGATAGTATCGATAGCTCTTTTTTAGCAATACTATTGATAAGCAACAATACTATCGATAGTATCGATCGTTCAGAAAAAATAAACTATCGATAGTATCGATACTATCGATAGTATTGATGGTGGCAAAATAATAAACTATCGATAGTATCGATACTATTGCTCATCAATATTGCATAAACTATCGATACTATCGATAGTATCGATACTATCGATAGACTATCGATACTATCGTTGTGACGACAACAATCGATAGTCTATCGATAGGCTATCGATAGGGCACTATCGAGCGGCAACACTATTATACAACTATCATCGATTTATCGAGTGCGTTCGAGATTCTAAACTGAAATATGCATTTACATATGGAATATTCAAAACATTTTAAAGTTCCTTGACCGAATTAAAGGTTCCATTAATATAGTTTTGAGGAAAGGCAGCATTTTCAGTAATACTAATATAGCTTGGAGTAGCACAGGACTGGATAAGAAGGCAAAAAAAGGAGGACGCTTATAAACAGTGGGTGGAAATAAGCTTCCAATTATGATCATTTATTTATTACCTAATTCAGCAAACCTACAGCAGAAAACTCGAACAAACGGACTTCCCATATCATCACGAGGTTAGTGCGAACTGAGTCAGCCAGCCACCCACTCTGCCAAGTCTGCAATGTCAACTGCCTGCTACTCTTGAATATGATAAATTGTAATGTGATTGATCAATTGTTCTAGCAAGTCTCTGATGCTTGGTTTATGACAGGCAGTGCGGAAATATGGGTAAGTGGGCCAGTGTGATTATGATTTTTTGTCTTTCAAATGTATGATGGAGCCTACACAGTCTTTTTGACTTTTGGTAAAGATATCAACGGTGAACATTTAGGCAAGCAACACTTCAGAAAACACTGATGGAAAGCTAAATTCGGTCGTCAGTGAAAGAGTTTGATAGCTTCAATTGCATAAGTTAGATCAAGATCCACTTGGATCTACCTATTGTTGATTTATTTATCCTTTCCTTCCTGGGTTTGCTGGAAGAAATCTCTCGATAGAGATAAGCTCGCCTTTGTACATGTCATTTCCATTTTTAATTGTCATAATGTATTTTTTGTGTGCAATAAAGTATAAAGTAAAGTAAAGTAAAGATCCGTTGAGTCGTCCCTTTCCCTTCTCCTTGGGGACATGGATGAGTAGCGTATTCATCCATGATAAGACCTACAAAGGATCATATATTCTAGACCTCATAAACTAAAAGGTCAAAACATGCATTGGATGTACTAAAAGACTAAAGTATGAAAAAAAATTGATTGACGGAGCTATTTCGATCAACAATGAAGACGTCTTTAGATTTATGATCTCTATAATGCAGTCGCAATGGATGCCACACCAGTCATACCACTCTGTCCAGTTTAGTAAATCGGAAATCATGTCATACCGAAAGGACAGCATATTCTGAGACCCATGTAAAGGTTTACTAAAAACATTTAAGTTTATCAAACATTATAGAAAATTATTATTCTTATAGAATCATTTCTCACAGTATGGTCCTCCGAGCATTCCTTCGAAATCTCTTCTATAGTAAGTACTTTCCCCAAAAATGCTATAGCTTGCATAGATTTTCAATGCACAGTGTATACCAGCTAACTAAACAAAAAGATGGGTCGTACCGTACGTAATAGTGTGTGCCGCAACTTCTCTGCAAAGAATAATCGCGCGCGGACCAAGATGCTGCGCTTGCGACCCTGGAGGCTTCCAGAACTGGTTTGTTTGCTGGCCGTATACCGAGTCGCACCGTGTCGGCTCCGGTGAAATGAGGCAATGGGCAATATGGGCATGTTTGTTTTATACCTAGATGTGGGGATCGACGACGGTAGTGTATCGGTTGAATGAAGGCTTTTGAAATATGTGGTCGGTGTATTTGCAGTTATTTGCCAGTCAAGAACTCTTGCCTCAGACAATAGTATTTGTAGACTTTTATTTCACTTTAAATGTAACACCTGTTTGTTTTATTCCAGGAAATAAATTGATTGTTAGTTAAAATATTGCGGTGAGTTAAAATATGAGACACGTAAGTAATTGTTTCGAGAAACTATCGGAAGTAGACACACAATTACTTATATGCTGAATCAACAACGAAATGTTATGCTTGCACACGCAGAAATTGACGTAATACGATATCTCGATGTCAACGTTCTCATAACATTCAACCGAACAGGAGCACAGGCGAACAGGAGCACAGGCGAACAGGAGCACAGGCGAACATGTCAATTATGTTATGTTACTCATTACAGTTTGTGCAATAAACCATGGATTATACCAAGAATGTAAGTGTATGTGTGCGTTTAGAACCCATTAGAAACGTTGAAGGCCAAGGCAAGAACCTATGGATAACGTCTACTTAGTAAACTGTAGTTTTAGTCCCAGTTTACATATATTAAATCAATTGGCATCGTTAATCGGCTAACGCAAAGTAACAACATGACATTGTATGTGCTGTGGGCTTAGTACCAATAAATAAATAAATAAATAAATAAATAAATAAATAGATAAATAAATAAATAAATGACAACGTAAAGCTGTAACGAACTATTTTCATTAGCTAGTTATTAGAACTCAAATACACTACATGCAGCCTCTCGTAACAAATAATAAAGTATTTAGATAAAGTGACACAAGGATAAAGTTATCTGCACATAAAGTTTCAAAGTTATATACTTCGACGATGCAAGACTATTCTAGGAAGATGATATCGCAATGAATATAGATATAAAGAAAACTAGATAAAACACGAATTTGCACAATACTTGTCTATTATTGAAACTGATCGATTTATAAGAGATAGCAATTTTTCGTGGCTTATTCTAACACTGATAGAAAGTGATTTTTTAGGGTTCCGTACCCGAAGGGTGCCAAACGGGACCCTATTACTGAGACTTCGCTGTCTGTCCGTCCGTCCGTCTGTCTGTCACCAGGCTGTATCTCATGAACCGTGGTAGCTAGACAGTTGAAATTTTCACAGATGATGTATTTCTGTTGCCGCTATAACAACAAATACTAAAAATCAAAAGAAATTTAATATTAAGGGGGGCTCCCATACAACAAACGTGATTTTTTTGCTCATTTTTGCTCGATATTGATAATGGTAGCAGGTAGACGCTTAAAATGTTTACAATATATTGAGTATATTACCTATATACTTAAAAAATAAATAATTAAATTAAAATTAAATTAATATTTAGGGGGGGCTCCCATACACTTTTTTTTGCGGATTTTTTATAGATAATGGTACGGAAGCCTTCGTGCGCGAGTCCGACTCGCACTTGGCCAGTTATTATAATTAATTGCTTTAAACAGTAGGATGTAAAGGGAATTAGGGTGGTGTAAGAATATAATGAGGCTAGGAAACGAGACCCAATTGAAGCAAGTAGTGAAGAAAGCAGACACTAACATAAAATCCAGCCTTTTCCCATGCGGATTGCCAGAGGCCCATTCAGGTTTAGCTAATTATATAAGTACCGTTACATTATATTTTAACTTTTTCGCAGATGGCAGAAGGACAGCCGTTCGCGGAAGGTAAGAAAAAAAAGAATACGAGAAAAAAAAAGTATCCTTGTCTTGTATTTAAACTGGTTACATCTGCTTCCCGGACGACCAGCGTGGAACTGTGGACTTGACAACAATCGGCAGTCGCCCACTAATGACCGCTTCCACGCTTTCGATAACGATCGCGCGTGTCCCCGTCTGCCTCGCCGCGTCTTGCGCAAGCGCATGTGACAAGAACAGCAGCCTTACTCCAAACTTTTTTGCGATTCGTATTCACTATGGCAACTATTTTCAATCGAATACTCCACAGTGAATTTAATTTTACCTTAATTATAAATTGTTTTATTTAACGGTCATAGTATTTTCTCTGATCAAACCGCCTTATCAGCATTGGTTGGAGTTGAGAGTACGGGCAGAGGCCGTACCCCAAAGTCTTATGCCGATGCCGAAAGTATCTATCAACATCCCCACGCACGGAAACCATTTTCATTACAATGTTCCATAGCTTGAGCTTATCTTGCCTAACCCAGACTTGTTTTATATCGATCATGGCAATTTTTCGGTTTAGGTTAGGTTAGGTCCTATTATAGTCTGAATCGTTAAAATAAAAAGACTGTGGTAGCCCCCCAGGGCTTGTCACACAACACTACACCACTACGGGTGACACTGACCTATGCAGAACGTTCGAACCTGACTGGGGACACTTTCTGGCGTCAGCAGCAAATATACGCACTTACAAAAGTAATACCGGGAAGAGAGTTTTCTTTTTTCATTATTTTTCATCCCCTCACCGCTCACATCGTACTTGAAGTTTATCGGATGAACAGATGGAATTATTATAATAACCGGCCAAGTACGAGTCGGAGTCGCTGCACGAAGGGTTCCGTACCATTATCTATAAAAAACCGCAAATAAAATCACGGCACTATAGATAGCGGCAACAGAAATACATCATCTGTGAAAATTTCAACTGTCTAGCTACCACGATTCATGAGATACAGCCAGACAGACGGACAGCGAAGTCTCAGTAATAGGGTCCCGTTTGGCACCCTTCGTGTACGGAACCCTAAAAACAAATAACCCGACTGCATTTTCTTTCAATAACACATACAAACTTATGAATGTACCTGGTTACGTACATGGGGCATGAAAGTAGCCGCACCAATAACTTTGTAAACTACATTTTGCAATCTAAAATACGACTAAAGTAAAATTTCTTTTCACTAAAATTATATAATCTGTGTCACTCTCACGGTCTCCACAAATCTAACGACACCTCATTTGTTAATATCCGTCGAGCCGTCTGGGTTGTAGCGACTTTTTTACATTTTAAAACCCCATATCTCCGCCATTTTGAAAAAAAAACAAAAACTGAATCGACAAAAAGAACTCACGAGAACCGGTAGAGAAATTCGACCTGCAGAGAAGAACAGACAAACAGACATACGAAAGCATTGTTGCCCAATCCTGAAACGGAGACGCTTCGCTCGCTCGGTCAATTACGGTGATTATCTAACAGATCTAGCCAACCGAAAAAAGCACCAGGGAAACTTTGTTAGGTATTGATGTTGGTCAACAAGTAAAAGATCAGCGAAAACCGCGGGAAGAAGAAAGGCGCAGATTGGTAAGCTCCAACTTTTCCATGATAATAAAATTATAAGGCAAGTAGACAACCCTTGATGCTACTAATCTGTGATTCTACCTACTCAGTAATAGCTGCAACCTACTCAGTAATGCACTGAGTTATTTATCACGTTAAAATCCTAACTGCAGTTGCATTAAAGAATGATGTAACCATTATTTCAGGCACAAATGCTGCAAATATTGCGAAAAGAGGCATTTACGGCAAGATCGCCAACTGCACCTTAGCAAAGTTGAATGATGGTGGACGTTTGCGAATATAAACTGAAAAAGATCGGCCTCTAAATCATCCAATAAGGCAATCGACCCCGACGCATGCACATTCAATATTTATTGTGAGTAACTTGAGCATTACTCAGTTCAGTCAGACATTTTAAGGACCCCTAATAAACCGCTCTCAGCTCTGAGCGCGTAAAATTACAGATTATGGTGGAACCGTCATTGTGACATAGCTGAGACCACACTCAGAGCTGAGAGCGTTTAGGAGGAAAGTATATAATCCGACATTTTTTATTATAAGCTTTTATTTAACTTGCACTGTATGACATGTTTTATGATATGGAGCTGATCTGATGCTGTATCCGGAAAGGTGACCAGGGGAACTCTGTAATAAAACGACGCAACCCCATCATGTTTGGGCTCGTTCGATTCGTCTTGATGAATACTTTGGCCCTAAAATATTTTTTATGACATGGAGCTGATCTGATGCTGGAGCCGGAAGGTGGTCATGAGAACTCTGTTACCAAATGATGCAACCCTTTCGAGTTTGGGCTCATTTGATTCGTCTTGAGTCTTGACAAGTACGTTAGTCCCGGATGAGGTCCAGGGGGCTGATGATGGAGCCGGAAGGTGACCATGGGAAATCGATTACCAAAGGACGCAATGCAACTCTTATCAAGTTTGGACGCGTTCGATTGGTCTTGACTTAACAAGTAGGTACCTACTAGAGGTCCTATTAGATTTTTTCTGATATCATGATAATGCTAAAAAGTGAAAAATAAATTAAAAGTAAAAAAATATTTTTAAACAAAGCTTTTATTTAAATGCCCTAAAAAGGAGAAAATAAAATTTCAATTGAATCAAATGCGTCAAAACATAACATTACACAAATAACTATGATATAAAAGCTTGTTGTGAGATTTCATTAGGGAGGCTGGTACCTAGTTATAGTAGGCACCTATATGACACAAACGTACGCAACAGGCTTCTAAATCATAGTTATTTGTGTAATGTTGTGTTGACGCATTAGATTCAATTGAAATTTTATTTTCTCCTTTTAGGGCATTTAAATAAAAGCTATGTTTAAAAATATTTTTTTACTTTTAATTTATTTTTCACTTTTTAGCATCATCATCAAGATCGAATGGAATGGAAGAGGGGGAGAGAGGCCTTTGCCCAGCAGTGGGATATTACAGGCTCAAATAAAATAAAAAAATAATAAATAAAAGGTTTGTTTAAAAATATTTATTTACTTTTGATACTGGAATCATCGATGATTCAGTTTAGACTGCAAGAACTTGTATTTATGGCGAACGATCAGACACACAGCGTCCTAATGCCGAGTCGAGAGCATGTCTCTGTCTCACCCAAAACTCGATGACGCTCATCCAAACGTATTGAACTGAAAGGTCTTCTTTGAGAAATTCCAAATATGGTAAAGCGAGAGATTCATATTTTAAAATCTAAAGATGATACAAACATCCAAGAGTCTATAGTCACGCGAGATAAAAAGGTCGGAAATGGTAAGGAATTTATGTTATGTCGCGATAAGGGTCAATACCTTAGCTGGATAGGGCATGAGCGCATTCCGAAACGTGAGATATCGGGCCCTTCCGAAGTCCCCTATAGTTTAGTGGCTTCCTATCTAAACAAACAAAGTTCTTTAACTGTATTAGAGAAGGTAAAGAAACTGGATAGTTGTGGAATCTGGTTGAACCCATCGGTTGGTACCCAAATTCGTGTCAACTGTATTCTAATGAGCAATTGGAAAACGGGAATGTGATTCTTATGAGGCAATAAATTCAATTTAACTATGCAACTTGCGTGCGTGTATTGGAGGAAGTCGGAAGATTAACTGGTGTTATTTGAACGGGATAAGGCCGGGGGCCGGGTATGATGTTGCGTGGGACTTATCAGAGCTCCTTATGGATACGGATGGATAAAATCCTGCTGGTATTTGAGAAGTAGTGTTTAGATGAAAACCAGTACAGAAAAGACACTACTATGTCCACTAAAAATTATGCTTAATTAGTTCGCAGCTGGTTACAGGTAATAGTGCAAAATCAAGGAACTTGGGCTCTATCAGCCATAAAGTTATGGGGAGACGTAGACATCCAGTTCCAGTACACCTTTGTGTTTAAAAAGAAGAAAGGATACCAGACAGAATTCCAACTCGATACCTGATCCAATTGCAGACCAACGAGACAGTGCAGCGCAGGTGTCTAAACAAAGAGCCAATAACACGACACAACTGACACACCACCACCGGGGATGCCTCCGTTTGTTGACATTAGCACACGAGGAGACAAAGCCTTACACAAACACGATGAACTCCAAAACACGACATATTTTAGTCACGAGAAATGATCAATTCCCGACAATGGGCATTACTTTAATTTTATGCCGTGAAGTTTAATTTATGCGGACTCACGCCGAAATTCAAGTCTTCTTTGCCGGGCTGCTGAGTAACAGTGGCAAAGAATACATTAAATTATACTTATAATTTATGTGGGTGTAAGCTTACCTGTCTGCCGGCTCCAGTCGAGGTATCAGAAACCGCCCGTTAACATTTAAAATTTCGCTCGGAACCTTCACCACCTTTACGTTTCTTCCAGTGCACAGTTCTTTCGTTCGTATATCACCTTTTAATTCTAAGATAGTTAAGCGTCTCACATGTGTTAGCGAAGCGTGGTTAGTGTTTGATTAAATAAGTAAAGTTAAATAGTTTATTGTAATATTCGCGGTCGTGTTTCGTGTTCGTAGTACTCGCGCACTTGGGGTCACGCGGGAGGCGTGCGTGTCTGAAGACGGTCGAGCGAGCACTGACTGTCTTGTTGACTTGACTGTGCGAGTGACGCGGGGTGCGCCGGCGCAGCCTCCCGCAGGCTGCTGCTGCGAGGTCTTCAATAGAGCCCGGTATACACACCGCTAAGTGGACAGTTTACGTTTACTCAATTACTATCCCAATCACCGTGAATCACCGCTGGCCAGCAGGAGAAAGGTCAGGTACCTAGGCACTCAAATTTCAAGAAATAAACAAACATAAACATTTTACACAACATTACACACATACATACATACAGGCACATACATTGCTTCTGGCCCCACACTAGGATACCCTGTGTCGTGGGAACCAGAAACAGCGACATCACAAACATGTAGGTAAACATCCAAGACATGGGGGTTTTTTTTGTCCCCAGCCGGGATTCGAACCCGGGACCTCTCGCAAATAGATTAATGAATTTCAAGCTTTCCATGCCCATGTCCCTATGATTTTTGGACAACGAAATTGTTATAAAATAATTAACTTTTAGGTCCGTTGTGTTGTACCCATCGCCTCTGTCTCCATTCAAGGCCCTTATGGTATCGCTGTTGTACCAGGTGTTTAGTACTAAACTAACTTCAACTGTGTGTAAACCAGCTCGAACCATCAAATCCCCATTTATCTCCGACATTCTGAGAAAGTATCGTCTACCGATTCTAATTAGACTATGTAAGTATCTACGTTATTTATTTTGGTAAGATAACATGTCTCCCATTCGGCCTCTTGGATTTGAGATTTAAACAACATTTTACAATCGCTACGAGAATATTTACGACGAAGGACTATAATAAAATATTTTTGATGAAGCAATTGGAAAGGTAAAATAAAATCTCTTTCATTACCATAAAATATTAGGGATGACGCGGTTGGTAGGTAATACTAATAAATTAGTTGATACAATAAGAATTATGGATCTATTGGTTGTCCAATGTAACATTTACAATAAGTAGTTTTCTAAGCAGAATCATATTTAAAATAAAGCAAGTATTCGTGATAAGTGTTAGTAAGGATTATTTCTATAATCCTTTGCACGCTTTAAACAAGTGAAACTTAGACAAACCAGCTAAACAAAAACATATCTAATTATCTTATTATACAATTAATGCAATCATAGCGCGAACAATATGAGAAGAAATGCAATTCTCTATTAAACAATAGTGTTTAGGTGATGTGCAATCCAACACCATTGAACAATACCTGTGCCCACTTTAACAACCTTAGACAAAACCATTGTGGACTGTGCCGACTATTGTCCAACTGGAACTGACAAAGGGATATGACGTCACTTCTGGACATACCCAGAAACACACTGAAACAATATGACATAGCATAAATAAGCCGAAAGGACCAAGAGATGATATGAGGAAATTTTTGAAAGGTCTCCACTGCAACCCGAACCAGGATCCTCGCGCTTGGGAAACACTCGACTCCAACACCACAGAGGTCCTCGTAATTGGGAATAAACAAAACAATTTCAACTCCATTCCAGCGATATCACTAATTGTGCATCCGAATCCGAAGATAACTTACTTATCGGGAAGTGAATGTAAGTGCCTTTAGTCTTCCCACACGACTTCCATAAACTTAATTGTCTATTTTGAGTCTGCCTCCAAAACAACTCAAACTTTCAATCGTCAATTACTCGGGGCCAAAAATAGCAATATCGGTAATAAAGAAGGCTGTGTCACCAATGTATTTAGAGGCAGCTGCAATAAGCACAGCTTAGGCTAAGCCTTAGACATTAGTATAGCAGTGAAGATACCCCTCTATGTGTTTGAACTGAAATTCGAAATAACGCTTATCATCAGGAGATTGACGATTTCAGGAAACTTTTTAACCGACTTCCCAAAGGAGGAGGTTTACAATTCGTCCGGATGTTTGTTTTTTTTATGTATGTGCCCCGATAGCGCCTAAACGGGTGGTCCGATTTGGAAAATTATTTTTTTGTTTGAAAGGGTTTACCTTTCCATTGGTCCCATTGACACCAGGTCAGGATCTGATGATGGGATCCTGGAGAAATCGAGGGAACTCTTCAAATATTATAGGCAGACCTAAAGTGATTTT
The DNA here is from genome assembly GCA_963457715.1 of Argyresthia albistria. NCBI lineage: Eukaryota > Metazoa > Arthropoda > Insecta > Lepidoptera > Argyresthiidae > Argyresthia > Argyresthia albistria. The sequence goes on along the minus strand of OY735266.1, from coordinate 1,455,085 downwards.
TGTGATTTTCATAATAACTCGTGCAAATGCACATGGTAAGCATAATATTGTGATGCGGAACTGCTGATGAAGGCCACATATGGCCACCAGATCTGCTCAATACTAGGTAGGTACAAATACAATGCGTGGCTGACGGGCAGGCAACGAATAGCCTAAACCGGTGGACCTAGAGCCATGAAACTATGTACAGGGGTTCCTTAGTAGCGTGGGGTAGCACTGATATCGGATTTGACAAAATTAATTCCCCAAGGGGGGGGGGGGGGATAAGGGGTTACAGTTTGTATTAAACTCAATCTAATCAAATAGGGTTTGTGGAAGTCGGTTTTTTCTAAATTTTACTTTTTGTTTCAATTATCGTACTTACGAACACAGATACACAATTTATCTTAAACTTATTTGGCCTAGGGTCATGAAATTTGGAACGAAGGTAGGTCTTATAGCACAAGTAAAGGGAAAATTCTGAAAACTGCAAATTTCTGTCTTTCTAAAAAAAAAATTATTTAGTTTACATCAGAAATCAGAAATCAGAAATCAGAACATTTATTGTGGATCGTAGTTTTAGATTAGTTCTTAATTTTACATATGTGCTTACGTCCAGCCATTAGGCATACAAACAGAAATACAATAAAAAATGCATACATATAAAGTCATAAAATAAAAGAATAAAAAAATTAAAATTGAATGTCAAAATGTCAAAATACATTACACACATAGCTGATTGGTTAAAGGTAATTGTAACGTCAAGATTAAGATTTGATTATTATTATGTCTACACAGCATCATTTCAAATATTCATCTATTGAGTAATAAGCCTCAACAGCTAGGTAATCCTTTAATTTCTGTTGGAAAAGATTCGGATTTTCTATATTCATGATCTGCACCGGGACCCTATTATATATTTTTGATGCCATACCAAAAACACTTTTATTGAACAGTGCAGTTTGGTGGGTAGGCGCATGTATTTTTTTGTTATTACGGCGGCTGGTGAGATTTTGAAACAGCTGAGGGTTTGTTTTAACAAACATTATTATTTCATAAATATATAATGAGGGCAATGTGAATAGTTTATGGCGCTTGAAGAATGGTTTGCAGCTGTCTGTTCGTTTTAATGAGAAAATAGACCTAATACATTTCTTTTGGGCTTTAAAAGCACTGTCATTGTTAACTCCGTTACCCCAGAATATTATGCCATATCGTAGTGTAGACACTACAAATCCATGATACGCCGTTAATACTGAGCTAACGTCCACAACTTTGCGCAACATAAATAGTGCGTAAGAAAATGTATTTAGTTTTTTGGTGACGCAATCTATTTGGTCTTTCCAACTTAATTTGTTGTCAATTTGCAGTCCCAAAAATTTTGTGACCTGCACTTCGTTAATGATGCTGTCATTATGTTTGATATTCAGTGGTGTCCGTTCCTTTAATTGTTTAAAATTCATTATGTAAGTTTTATTTAGATTTATCTTTAAATTATTATATTTGAGCCATGTAATTATGTCATGTATTGAGTTATTAATTTCATTTTCAAATGTCAGATTATTGTGATTCATATTTTGTTTATATACTATCGTACTGTCGTCAGCAAATAGTATCATAGGATGCGATGTTGATTTAACAATGTCATTTATATAAATTATAAATAATAGAGGGCCCAGAACACTTCCTTGTGGAACCCCGATTGTAACTTGAGATGGCTCAGATGAGTAGTCTAGTTCTATGTTTTGTTCGGGACACAATCTGTGAATTTGTGTGATTTGTCTTCGATCAGACAAGTATGATGTCAACAAATCTAAAATGTTGCCTCGGACTCCATATGTGTGTAGCTTTTGCAGTAATATTGTATGATCTACATAATCGAAAGCTTTAGTCATGTCCATATATACTGCTGACACTGGTATCTTACTATCCAGATTTATTATAACCCTTTGTAGGAAATCATAGATGGCCATGTTAATGGTTTTATGTTTTCTGAATCCCTTTTGTTCGGGAGCCAAGATATCATTTTTTTCTAAATAATTATACAGGGCATTATATATTACTCTTTCAAATATTTTTGAAATTACAGGTATGAGAGCGATCGGTCTGTAGAAATTCATATTGAGCTTATCATCTTTTTTAAATAAAGGCTTAATTATTGATATTTTTAAGGCATTAGGATACGTACCATGCTCTATACATAAATTAATTATGTAGCTTATTATTGGGCTTATATTATGTACAACATATTTAATTACTTTTGTACAGATCTCATCGTATCCCGTGCTGTTAGTGTTTTTTAAAGTCATAATTATGCGTGTGATCTCAATAGGGTTAGTCGGATTAATATACATAGAATTAGATTTATTATAGGTCATCGATATTTTAAATAAATTATTACTATTATTGTCACATGAAGATTCTGGTATTGTAAAATGGTTGTTGAATGCCTTAGCTATGTCTGTAGGATTTTTTATTATTGCCTTGTTTTGTTTAATTTGTTCAATTTGTTCCCGTGGTTGATTTAACTTTGTACTATTAATGATGTTCCACGTGGCCTTTGATTTGTTTTGTGACGACTGGATGTAAAAATTATTTTGAGATTTTTGTGTCAATTTTATTATTTTATGTAATTTTTGTGAGTAGGTCTTAAAAATGTTTCTATTTTCTGTGTTTGGCTTTCGCCTGTATATCCATAACAGCTCCCTTTTTCGTTTGCTGCATTTCCTAATACCTTTTGACATCCATTTCGGCCTTCGTTTGACATAGATTTTTACCCTTATCTTGGGGAAGCATAAATCATACAATAATTTAAATATGTTATAAAATTCAGTAAATGCTTCATTTGGATCTGATGTGCCGTACACGTCAGCGAAACTTAAATTGCTAAGATAATCTTTAAATTTGATCATATTTTCTTGACAATAGTCTCGTTTCATAATGTACCAGTGACTATGATTGCATGTTTTTTGTACTGGACATCTAAGTATTTGTGCCGTGTGGTCGGAAAGCGCAAATTCGTGAACTTGACTCTTTGCTCCATGTATGTTATGTATTATGTTATCCAGACAAGTGCCACTACTCAGTCTTGTTGGTTCCATAACTGATATTTTTAAATTGAAGCTCATAATTAGCTCTTTGAATCGCCTAGTTATTACACTATTATTTAAAATGTCTATATTAAAATCGCCTACTACTATACAATGTTTATTTTTACATGCGTATTCCTGTAAAATGTCGTTTAGATTGTTAATGAACAGATTATAATCTTCTATTTTATATTTCGGTATTCTATATATACATATAATTATTATCTTGTGCTCAATAAGTTCAATCGCTGAACATTCCATTGTGTTGGATATGCTATAACGTCTTATATTTTCTAAATCTTTGGATTTGTGTTTGTTTCTAACTAATATACATGATCCGCCCTTTCTGTTCATGCGTGCATAACATGACGATAAATAAAAGTTCGGAATATTTAGCTGATTTTCGTCACCTTGCATCATATTATGTTCCGTTACACAGATAATGTCTATTGGGTTGTTTTCACATGCTAACTCATCTAAATTTAAAGCTAAAAGTTCACCTTTACTTATAAGTCCACTAATATTTTGATGTAATATGTTAATTTGTTTAAACACGAAAAAAATCTCTATTGTTCTGATCATTTTCACTATTTTTGTTACTCGTGTTGTCATTATCACAGTATTCATTGGTATCATTATCATTGTTTTCATTATTATTGTTGTCATTATCATTGGAGTCATTTATTACTATATTATTGGCAATGTCGTTACTTAAATTATTGCTATTTACATGTTCACAAGTTGTGTTATTAGATTCACTGCAATCTGGATCAGTCTGTGTACACCTGTCTACCTGTTCTTTGTATCTAATTTGATTATGCGCCCGTATCATATTTAAGGTGTGTTGATGGTTTAGCATGTTTTCGTATTTGTTTCTTTCGGTGGCATAATCATTTTTCAAGAGTATCCTTAACAGGGACCTGCTAAGGTTTCTTGCAAAAGTGTAATTTCTTGACGGGAATCGCCCATAGTCCATATCAAGAAATGAGACATTCTTGTATTGGTTGCAGATCAGTCTGAGGCTGTAGTTCAATTTTTGTTCCCGCAGGTGTTTACTGTAGGGGATCTCACATACGATTATATTTGCTTTTTTGTATGTGTGCAGCCACACTATTATACTTGAAGTGAATTCGAACGGGTTCACTTCATTTATACCACCCATTAGTATTACGTAGTCTTCATCATTTAGTTTTGAAATATCATCTCTCTCTACGGTGGTTATGTCACTGAGCTTTGCTCCTGCTTTCCAAAAACTGGTTACTATGAATTTGGATCCTACGAGCGTTTGCAGCGCATTTCTGATTCCCTTGCATTGTTCATCACCAATTATCACTATTCTTCTTCGATGCTCTTGTTTTTTTGAATTTGTGTTAGTTATATTATTAGTTGTTATAGTTGCATTATGTTCTTTTTTAAGTTGTGTCTCCTGTGTCATTTGTAAATTCAAATTCTGTATTTTATCTTGTTGTATATTTTTACCTTTTGCCGTTGTCACCTGTTTAGCAGTAGATGTGTTTTGACTAATAGTCTCGTCACAGACACTCGTAATCTTTTCCACGTTAGTTTCCATAGTGTTCTTGACGATAGCTTCCATAGTGGTCTTGATGACGGGTTCTAATAAGATCAAAGGACCTGAATCTATTACTGTATTGCTATTTGTTTCTTCTGTGGTCTTGGTGGCGTTTGATAATCGGTCATATGTTGTTTGTTCAGTATTGTTGTTATCTTTTTGCTCCGCTAATAGGTTCTCATCATCATTGTTATCTGTTTGTTTGTCATCTTTTATGAGGAATTGTAATTTTTTGTTTATGTGACCATGTGGAGGTGATTTCCTTGGCTTTTTTCTTCGTCTCGCTGTTATCGGTGTCATTACTGTTTCGGAAAACTTAAGTGTTTTGTAGATATCAATTAATTTATTAGATTTTTCTATTTCATTTTGTAGTCTTTTGTTTTCTGTGAGTAGATTTTCAATTTCTTGGTTGGCTGAATTAAGGTCAATTCTGAGCTTCTCAATTTGTTCTCTTGAGATTTCATTGTGGCTGATGTCACATGATGTATTAGGAAGACTCCTATTTGGATCTTCAAATAAGGATGAGCTTGATTCATCACCACATGAATTGCTTCGGTGTCGGTATTGGGTTCTGAGGGTTACGAAGTCTGTGTGGTCCATGGTACTCATTCAGTGATAATGTTTCATGTGATAATGTTCTTCGTCACTTATATGAAATTTAGTGAAACGGAACGTAATCTTGTAAGCAGATTGATTAGTTCCTCCACTCGTTGGTTGATTTTCGAACACACTTTGAGACGTGTAGAACTGTCACTTGTTTGTATCAAAACAGCTGTTTATTTCTGGATGTGGGTGAATCAAATTATAAATTTAGCCGTTTATTTATATTTTTAACTGTGTTGATGCTGTTATAGTTATAGATATAGACATTATCCTGAATGCTATATCCAAATTATCTTATAAGCCCGGCTGAGATGCTTAATATTGGATGTGTGTACTCACAGTTTGAGGTTAGTTGAGTGATTTTATTAGGTTATATCTCCTTATTTTGTTGTTTTTAGCACTTAATACATGGATGACATCATACTCTAGTTTTTTATGTGGAAACCTAATTACACGTGTTACGCTCTCCAAGTGTGATCGGAACCCTTGGTGCGCGAGTCCTACTCGCACTTGGCCGTTTTTTTTTTTTTAATTTCTAAAAATAAGTTAAGGTTGTAACATATGAAAACATCCTCTGGTAATTTCAGAAATTTGTTAAAGAAATGTTACTGTTATCTCCTATAAAAAAATACAAAGAATAACAAAGAACTGTTCTATTAGTAAGCACATTCAAATCAAGTTTTAAATCAATGATCACTTCGAAAATAATTGCTAAAGTTGTACTAAAACCGTAAATATCCCAAAAAACAGCATTTAGCGTCTTCACATATTTCATACCTTTCCCATACACTGGCCCGGATTTGTTTAGGTGTCTACAAAGATAAAAGACCTGTTAATAATATTTCATAAGTTATTTTACTTAGAAGTTTGAAGATAATTAAATATAAATTAATCAAATTTCTCCGATTGAAATTCCTATACAAATTCGCGGCACCGATGCGGTGAGTCCTGTCAGCTTCAGTCGGCCGCGGGCCTTCGGAGTGAGAGCACGTCGCTTTGTGTCAAAAACAATAGATCGCAGAATTTGTGTATCGACACAAAACACTGCCGCACAGCGGTCCGTAAGTTAAATTGGAACATACTACGTAATTGAAATTTTATATTATGTGACTTATCATGAAGTCGTTGTTATGATTTTTTTGTCTGTTTTAGGAAAAATGGGGAAAAGAAAATCCGACGAGGTCTACTATAGACAAAGACCTCGTAAGAGATCTGGTAACCAAGCATTTTGACATGTCAAAATGATTTTTGTGCAAGTAGCATGATATACTTACTTTCTTTGGTCTGAGCTTATTTGTTTAAGTATTGAAAATATTATAATTTACCATAAAATATATTTATACAAATACATATTGCCTGCGATTTGGGAGGCAACATGAACTAGGTATACTAACTAAACTAATTAAAATGGTGTGTTTGAAAATCGAATCTGTGGCCACCGCGCAAGAACTGTCGGATTTGAAGGTTGTCAGTTTAGTGCCTTTAGTTCCTCTAGTTTAGTGGTTTTGACACCTCCCAAATAGCCCCCATTATCTACAACTACCCCTATCTGGCAATTGGTATTGTAGGTACTTTCTTAATATTAAACACTTATTTCGCTTTTTCTGAGAAGCAAGTCACATATTTTATACTGCTCAGCCTATAGTGATTATATCGATAGCGTGGTTATACGAATTGCAGTGCGTACCTACTTATGTGTTTTTGTAAAAACCAGTATTTTAGGGTACCGTACCCGAAGGGTGCCAAACGGGACCCTATTACTGAGACTTCGCTGTCCGTCTGTCCGTCTGTCCGTCCGTCCGTCCGTCCGTCCGTCCTGTCTGTCACCGGGTCCGTCTGCACGAACCGTAATAGCTAGAAAGCTGAAATTTTCACAGAATGTGTATATCTGTTGCCGCACCAACCACAAATACTGAAATACTAGAGATATTGCAAATTAAAGGGGGCCCCGATACAAGAGACGTGTTTAGATACACTTACGCATTTCAAAATGGAGATCTTGATTGGATTGTTTTATTGTCATAGCAACCATGTCATAGACACAATATACTACACATTTAAATATGATAGCATATTTCGGGTCAACCCACATGGTTGTGGTTAGCCGGTGCGGTATGATGTAGACTCTCAATCCGGAGGTCGTCGGTTCAAATCTCGTGAAGGCATAAACTTTTTAAATTTTCTTTTTGTTTATTTTTTTATTGTTTTGAGTGCTTTTGATTTGTTGTACGATGGTACGGTACCCTTCGTGTGCGATACCGACCCGCACTTAACCGATTATTGTAAATTTCGTTTCAACCGGTTGAGCAGTATAAAAACATTCTTCTCTTCTAGTCTTAGGTTGACAGTTTTTGTATGAGTGAGGGGGAGTGATCACTAATTTGAGTTCTTACACATTATACACGTATAATATATACAGTGGTGGTCACATAAATAAAGACACCCCCTCATTGACCACAAAAAACTTAGTTATGGTAGTACCATTAGCGGAAATCGGTAATTTAATGTTGTTTATTTGTTATCAAACAATACACGACATTGTATTCCATAAATGTGGGACAAAAAATTGTTATGTTCATTAGTAGTTTAGACACTGTTCACTGTGGGAACGTAAGACAAACTTTTTTAACAAACTTGCAGCTGGCCAGCTAATTAAAGACAATAAAATTTGTGTTCTATATTTGAAAAAATAAAATAAAACGACATTCTGTTTTTCTTTGTTTTGTCGCGTATTTTCCTAAATCGTTCCTAAATAGTCGATATTGCCTAAAACCCCTAACATTTGACATTAAAATTAATACGTTTAAAACCAATAAATATGGGAAAAAACAAAAGTTGTGATTCGTCCACTAGGAAGATTATTTTGAACTTTCATAGGAGAGGTTGGTCATACAGAAACATAGCAAACCACTTGAACTGTTCTAAGGACATGGTTATGAATGCTGTACAACATTTCAAGAAGTTCAACACAACCGAAAACGTACCTAGAAAACCGAGACCAAGAAAAACTACTCGGCGGGAAGACTCTAAGATGGTATTGTTGGCAAAAAAAGATCCGTTCAAGGGATCAGAACTGATACGTTCGGAGATGTTTGGTGCAGGAAGGTCGAAGGGTGTGTCTGCAAGAACAATTAGACGGAGACTATGTGAGGCAAACTTGCACGGAAGAGTGTCTCGGAAGGTGCCACTTTTGAAAAAGCAAAATGTTAAGGCAAGATTAGCGTTTGCAAAAAAATATGAACACTGGACAGAACGAGAGTGGAAATATGTGCTTTTTTCTGATGAAACAAAAATAAATATGATCAATTCTGACGGAAAACAATATGTTAGACGCCCTCCGAACAAAGAAATGGATCCAAAGTATACCAAGAAAGTAGTCAAACATGGGGGTGGAAATATCAAAGTGTGGGGCTGTTTTTCAGCAGTTGGTGTTGGACCTGTAAGGAAAATAGAAGGCAACATGGATAAGTTCCAGTACAAGAATATATTAGAACAAGCCATGTTGCCCTATGCTGAGCAATATTTACCGGTCATTTGGACTTTCCAACAGGATAATGATCCGAAACACACTGCAAACGTAGTAAAAGACTTCTTAAGGAACCAGTCTGTGACGGTTTTGGATTGGCCCCCGTACAGTCCGGATTTAAATCCAATAGAAAATTTGTGGTACCAGGTGAAGAAGACAGTGGCGACAAAGCGGACATCAAACGTGGATCAACTTTACACAGCTTTTACAGAAGCATGGGAGCGAATTCCGGTAGAAACTTGTACAAAATTGATCGCTTCCATGCCCAGAAGATGTCATGCTGTCATTTCTGCCAAAGGACATGCGACAAAATATTGATACCTACCGGAATGTTTCGTAAATGTGTTAGGAATTTTGCTGAATAAAGATAATTTTATAATAACGAACTTTTTTATTTTATTTCCTCCAAGCAAATGTAGTGTCTTTAATTATATGGCCATATCTTTGTAAGTTATTTCAGCTTGCAATTAGGATAAACCGAATAAAGATAAGGAATAGACAAGTTTTGTTGCTGCTATTTCGTTTTAACATTACACGATACATACACAAACATTTTTAAGTTGTGTATAAAGTTCCATTAATAGTCTGATAAAAAATATAAAGAGGAATAGCTAAGGTAATTTAATACGCTTTCAGTGTCTGTAATTATATGACCACCACTGTATATGTGTACGGGAAAAGGCGTGACACTATTTTATGTTATGTTATATTATATTGTGTACTCCTGTTTAGCCATGTAGTTATTGAGTTAGTATGTTTTGTTGTGTTCCTGTGTGTTATTTTATTAGTGATTGTGTATTATTTTGTGTTTTTATAAGCGTAGTGAATAAATTTTACTTATGTATAAAATATGCTTTTAATTAGTTTCAGAAATCAAAATAGAAAACTTATTTCTAAGGTAAGATTGGTACACTAAACTAAATTGGTGTAGTTAGTTTACCATAAACGCATCTAACATTACTTTATACTTTATTGCACAAAATAACACATTTTACAATTGAAAGTGGACAACACATGACAAAGGCGAGCTTATCTCTATTAAGAGATTTCTTCCAGCAAACCTAACATTACTGCGTTGTACCTATAAAACATATGTCTATCGATTGAGGATGTAATCGGTATACTCTCTTATGGACATAGGCCGAACAAACTTACAATGAAGAACAAAAGACGTCGGAGCAAGAGGACAGTTTAACAACAACAAATATTCTTTGACAAAATGTCGTAGCCATCTAATTACATATTAAAACTGAATTATCTCAGAAACGCTATTATTTACAATACAAACATTTTGTCAAAGAATATTTCTTGTATGTTATTAAAATATCAATCGATTGCCAGCTCTACATCTCCATACAAACCGTTTTGGTCCAGCTAGGGTCACTAGTTTACTAGATATGACTGTTTTTAGTTTGACAGCTGTCATCAGAAATTGAGATCTCGCCGAGAGCTGTCACATCTCGATACCAACCGGTGGTCTAGGGTGCTTTAGTTATTGTTCTGAGGTCTAGGATCAGCAGTTTCCGAGATATGACAGTTTTTAGTTTGACAGCCAAAATCATCATACCTTTCATTGTGACATCTGTCTAAATATTGACACCTGTCTAAATGGTAATCTACATTAAATATTTAAACTTTTTTTAAAACATAGTTTAAATGTTTTAATGTTGTTTAAATTTTAAACATAACGTAGGTAAGATATCAACTCTGTCAAAAGTATGAATAATGATATGTAGATAATTAGATATACTTTGGCAAGAAATGCCAGACAAAAAGTAATCGCAACATATGTGACATACAATAGGTACAATGACAATAATCAATAAACAACACTGCGTGTTTAAATAATAATAATAATAATTGTTCTCCTCTGCACATCTTTCTGCAAAAGTCGCGGGCTGCGGTTGTTTTTGTCCCACTGTGCGGCTTTGCATGTGTGCATGAGCGCACCGGTTGTTGTGTGGGTACGCTCAAATGCCTAGAAACGACGCCGGGCGGCGGCGGAGAGGGCCCTTAAGGATGAAATTCTAAGTTTTGATTGCCCTTAAGGTGATCTTGATGAACTTTTGAACCACTGAACCGATTCTAATAAAACTGGCCTGAAAACTATCGCAGGGAAGTCTCTACCATTTACAGAATACCGCAATGAAATCCGCCCTCCCGTTGAAGCGCCTGCCGCCGGCTGCCACGGACAGACATACAGACAGACGCGTCTAACTTATGAAACCCCTCTTTTTTGTCATGAAAAATATACTTAAAATTATTACTAATAGCGGCGCGTCTTCGCATACGACAGCTTGCTAGACCATGTAGCGACCTGTAGCGTGTTGCATATCCAATATGCGTGAGCAGCTGCTCCCACGCACATGACTTCATTCACTCAGTGAGACCGCATCCGTGACGTCATCTCGCATTAAGTTTTGCAAGTTATCGATAAACAGTTGGGTTTCGCGAAGGTTTCTTTTGAGAACTGCAAGGTGAAGAAGCTTTTGGTTTGCAGGCATGTATTTCTGTATTGATATTTTAGGCTTAACAGATGTGATGTGATATTTTGGCAAAACGTAGTAGGTAACCAGCCAGAGATGATTAAGTTGTAGTTAGGCTAAGAGAAGTCGCAATATTGAAGGAAGCAAGAGAGCAAAATCAAGCTCAGTCGAACAAACCAGGAAAAGAATCTATTTGATTTTACAACCTAGAACTCGAGGAAGACGATAATGAAATTATATGAAGACATGAAACACCAAAAGTGAAGTTTGACACGTTTTATAACCGATTGATCTATTGAAGTAGTCGCATGATGTATCGAGGAGATCTACGGAACAAATCAGCCTGCATAAAAACTTAGGTGGGCGAAACAATCAAATCATAAAAGTATTTGAAATTCAAGAAACAGTGCCTTTTGCCGGTAAAGTAATGGGAATTAAGGAAGTTAAAGAACAAATTAAATTCCTACAACCTAGGTAGGTATTAGTAGGATGTACACGTATAAAACATTTACATACAGGCACTTACATTGCTTCTGGCCCCACACTAAGATACCCTGTGCCGTGGGAACCAGGAACAGCGATATCACAAACATGTAAACATCCAAGACCAAACATTTTTGTCCCCAGACAGGATTTGAACCAGGACCTCTCGCATGGTAGGCAGAGAAGTCATTGTATAAATAATAGTAACTCAATGGTATAATCATCACCATTCGTCCATAACGATCCACGGAAGGGCAGCCTCTTCTCGACAAACGCCGACCCTCAAGGAACCAGAATAGGTGGAGCATTTGTATTGCTGGAATTCCATGCCCATAATCCTGACAAATATCAAAGTACAACATACCTACCTACTTACTTTGAAGCTATTTCAAGAATGAGTTTAGCAAACAAATGTTGGAGTTGTTTTACTGCGTCCGGTGCTTAGACGATCAATTGGAGTTGCGATTTAGCTGCGCACCTATAATAATCCATCCTGTAACTCCATATCTTGAATATTTCAACAGAAGTTATAGAATCGCTATAATCACATTATGTCAAGCGTCAGTTTGAAGTTGACGAACCTCCTTGAAAAGGATCGGGCGGGATCGGGATACATGTTAGAGATGAGATTCAAGATAAGGTAAGTTTTTATATTCCTACAGAGGTGAATCCTTCCAAAAATACCAATACTTATATTTCTAATAATTACAATACAACTACACGGTCGGAATAATGGAGAAAGGTACATAGCCAACTCTTCAGGCAGGAAATTAACTATAAGTTTGAGTTATTATCATCACACAACGCGAAGGAAGCAAAAAACCTGATTCATTCATTCACGATAGCAATAATTGAAAGCTTTCATCATCCCACTGACCTCAGACCACGGCCGACACCCAAAACAGGACTACCAGTCAAAAATAAAAAGGAAACATAAATACCTACCTATCTACAATTAGTGTAAGTTACACCTCCTATAAAAGTCCACACCGTTGCGTTGATGGTAATTACCAGATTTACCATTTACCACGGAGGGTCTCTGGCCGCCTTATAAGGAGATCGTCGAGGTGTCGTGGTGACGTCACCGAAGGTGCGCCTACGCAGCCGCGGGAAATAGCCTCCGCTGTCACTGCCGGTAAATGGACGATTGTTTATTGGAAGGATTTAACTTGATAATTTCTCATTGGGTCAAGATCAGGTTCCTTGTTGGGTTATTTCTTAGGTTTGGCAAGTAATGTATGTATCTGCAATAAAGCATACCTACTTACACACCGTGAAACGGACATTGGCAGAATCATCAAACCGGATCAATCATCAAAAACCGGTGGGAGCCATGAAATAATTTTGTAAGTGCTTTATTGCACTCCACAAAACAGACATACAGAAAATACATGTGAAAAATTATGTAAAAAGGCGAGCTTATCTCTAACAAGAGATTTCTTCCAGCAAAAATTAGAAAAGGAAAGTTATAGTTGAGGAAGGCTTAATGTGAAGAAGAAATTGACATTGAATTGAATTTGAAGCATACCTACCCAATTGAACCATCTAAATTACATCGATCAAGTGAAAAAACGCATTTATCACGCAGTCACAGGCAGGCCTAAGGGTAGAAAACTTAGACAGGAAAAGATACGATTACGAGATCTAGATAAAATAAAAACACTTTTGTATCATCACGCTTTTGTCTTAAAATTCCGAGGCCCAGTCATCAAAATAATGGGAAAAACGACTGATTTCGAAGATCAACTTTTGTATTGAGTCAACAAAGCGTCATGCATTATACCTATAAGTACAATGCATAAATCACTATTGTAAACAAGGAAAGTGTGGGTGGCGGCCTTGTACTGACATCTACTGATGAATCCTGAATGCACGTTTGACGAAACATCAATCGAATTTGAAGAATATTAAACGGTAGCCAATTATTGGTATCTAGAGATTAATTGATGACATCTCTTACTAGACAAATCAGAAAGGGCAAAGGACAGTCGCGGAAAATTTCCTCAATAGAGAGCGCTAATAACAGCCCCTCTCGACAACAAGCAATTCGCTATCATGGCATTGAGAAAAGGAATGTCACGTGACTTGAGGGGCAAATTCATCCAGTCAAAAACATTTACAATAGCTTATTGCTTCTGTTTACCACTGCTGGCCAATGAGTGGCCTTTTCTCTGCCAATGTTCAGTCCTGTGAACTCCTGTCACAGAAGAGATAATTCTCCTGTGCCAGCCGCATGTTTAACAAAACCATTACCTATTACAAAAGCCAATAAAGTTAAGAATCTATGCGGTAAGATGAAGATCACAAGACTAGGAAACTATTTATTTATGATTATAACTTCAAACTTAATAGTACACAGCTAAACCTTACCCCGGTATTAACAGAACCTGTACCTATCCCTATCGCATAGTGTAGTAGTATCTTTAATATTCCTAGTTAGCATATTAAAAGTAGATAAATAATAGTTATTGATTCAGATATATGACAATCCAAGCACCTGATATCTTCATGTGGGCGAAGACATGTGCAAACGCTAATAATAACGTAGGCATCATTACTTGCTATGAATGGAAACATTATAGTAACTTGAGAGACAAGACTTTTGATTGGGATATAAACTTATCAAGATTACTGGTACTTAAGTCAGTGTTACAAAGTAGCGGTGATATTCTAACTAATAGAACTTTATTGACTAGTCGTATTTCCTTATATAACCTCCGAATTCGAACCCGGGACAACTTGCTTGGAAGGCAAAGCCTCTAACCGCTACGCCGCAGAGGTCGCTTTATTGCTTTACCTAAAGTGCCTACAAATTACACTACAAAGGACTACTCATCCATGCCATGCAATCTTTAACAAAAAACCGAAAATCACATTTCTTAGATGCTCCAGCTGCATAGATAAGCACGTCGTGTTGCAAGCGTCACCGCATGCGTCGATGTTGCAAGCTGAAACCCGGTACCTCACAGCTCAGGTCAGCTGGACCGCAGGCTGGGGAGATGGAGGACAGTTCTCGGATATCATGCTAGTGCTAGGTAGGTACCGATATCGATAAAAGTTACTGGCTCGAATCCCGGCTGAAGAGGAATAAACAAACCCCAGGCCCCCGATTCCCGCGCTGTCGAGATCATCTCCCCAGTCGAGATATCGGTTTTGATACGGCTTATATCCGTCGAAAACGATCTCGATTTATATTTATTTCGATTCAAAACGGGTCGAGATATCTCGGTTGGTCGAAAGGCTCGTCGTAAGAATAGCTTTTTCTTGTTTTTGATAGAGATTTTGGTATCTCAAAATGGACGTGATCTCGCTAGCGCCAGAATTGCCCCCCAGGTCTAGGATGTTTTATTGCCAAAACCGTGTCTGTTTCTGGTTCCAAAATCCGCCAAATAAATAGGGCTGAAGATTCCAGAATAACAACTTTTAACAGGGATAAACACTGAAAATGAAAGTTATTGTTGGCATTTGCATCAATATGTACCTATAGTGTTTTTCCTTACATTTTCCAAACATGTAAACATAACATGAAACCTTCGAGCAAAGAAAAGGCCGCGTTCCTCCAAGCATGAAACTGGTAAAACACCCTGGCAATTTAGGTTTTGAGTAATAAACTATAGGTAGGTAGTACCATTACCTACTCTCTCCGGCTAATGGTTTGTTTTCAATCAATCAATAGGTAGTACTTACTGGATCCGATATCAAAACCAATAGGAGATAACAAACCACTTTCTACCCGATTTGGAGGAAAGTTCGCAAAATTTTGGAAAAAACCACATCACCAAGCAGATTGTAAGGCCAAAGTGAGAGTAGCCGAGAATGTTTCGACAAGTGATGAATAGCAATTAGATACCGGAGTAAGACCGATCACGACAGTTGACAAATAGATCTTTAATGGTTTTCTAAATGGCTTCTTTCAATAGAGATTTCTTATCAATTGTTTTGACTATTGCCGTTGATGTAACCAACTTTCCTTGATTGCCGATTGATGCATTGAGATTTATACCCTGGCGTTAAAACAATGGGTTTAGATTATGATAGCTATAATTTTTCTGTTCGCTTTTTTTAAGACCTCTAGAGTCCGTAGAGGTCGAGATTCTGTTTCAGAAGCGAGAGGTTCCGCGGTTGAACCCCGGTGGGTGAGGAAGGAGGAAGCAATGCCTCTTTTAGATATGTTAATGTTTATGTATAGCGAGTGGTTGTTCTGTTTGCAGCCACACGCCTGCTGCAGGGGTAATCTAGGGCAAAAAAGTATGTGAAGCTGGAGCCGCCCGCTGTGTGTCAGTACACCACTCCAAGCGCACACAGCAGGCGGCTTCAGTTTAACACACCTTTTCACCCTAGATTGCCCTTGCAGCAGGCAGTGAATATAGCCGGCTTAATAACTGTAACATAACATCCAATAAACGATCCATAATTAAATGACACATTATAATGACGAATAAATACTAATAAATAGAGGGGTCCCGTACGTAGGCGCGAAGCACGCTAGAGTATCTAATTTCTAAGTTTTATCTTAATTAGCTGGAGGCGCGTGATCATGAATTGATGACATCAGTCATCAACACTAATACTTCTCGAGAAACAGTTTACCTCCACATGGTCGTTTTAGGACTTGCCTTAAATGGTCCATCGTCCGGATATGGTGCTACATTAGACCAAGATTTTTTATGCCACCTTATCTACACGGCCTGCATTTACCAGTATGAATGAGTAACTTGCTTTGCAAGAAAAGCATTTAGTAACTGATTTGTATGAATGCTGTGGGTGGTACTTGGGACTATTTATAGTTATCATGTAGGATTACTTTTATAGGTTGGTGTTAGCAGTTGTGGTAGGTAGGTAATCCAACAGACAACATTATAGGTATGTAGATCTAGTGGAAATAAACATACCATCATCTCTAAAGTGGACTAGCTAAAAGGCGGGTCAACACTAAACTCGCCGGCTAGTAGCCGTAATAGTACCAGGTAGAGATTGGCCATCTCACAGCATATAAGACACTAGTGCATTACCAAAGGTTAAATTACTGAGAGTGGGAGGAAAAGGACACGACAATTGATGACTTTCTTGAATGCACGCACATATGAGACAGTTACATATTCGGAGACACGACCTTTTGAAAGCAATCCCGTACCAGGACGAAAAGGGAAACACGACAATAAAGATACAAGTTAAGTGATCGATGATATCTCTTGACATTGTGTTTACAAAATAATATCTACAGTACAGCCACTTACAGCCAGACAAACCTTCAAGTAATTGCAAAATGGCACAAAAAAGTGAATAAGACATTCGAGATATGTAGTTTTCGGTTTAAATTCGGTATGTATGGCAATGGCGAGCCCTCATATGGTGACAAACTGCCCTTGGGCCACTCGTCAAGCGTTACCTTTTACTGGTAAGACTGGTATCTTGAATTTTGTTAGGTAAATGAAATATACTGGGAGACCGCGGGGTCGTGTAGCAAAAAAGTAACCTTAGATTTGCCTATCGGTTAGGAATGTTATGCTGTAGACGAGAACTCATATGAACTCAAATTATCACATGCATGTATGTCCTATTTTGGTTCAGGGTCAGTTGGTTACCCTACACATTCTACAAGCGCAACTGTCTTTAGACTTAGGCATAAATTGTTTATGACTTTAGTTAATGTTCTGAGGTTTATGACCTTTGATTTTGACACTTCTTACTCCTCTGATTAGTTTATTTAAAATAGATTTTAACATAAATTGTAAGGTGACCAAACATTCAGAATTAATATGAATAATTAATTTATTAAATTACTAACGTACAGTTGCGATTATCTGACACCGCAATCATTTACCGAGTTAGAAACAATATGTTAGAGTCACGACCCAAAAGTCATCCTTTAAAGATACAGGGTGCAAAGTACATGCTAAAAAACCATGAAAACCCTTCCGAATGTAGATAGTATAGAAGCCGAAGTAGTTGTAACTATGTCAGCATGTTTAGATATTTTTCGTCATATTGCTATGTTGGTAAACTTGTCTATATCATCTCATTTTTACCTGGATTAAATGTTCATGTTCCATCCTAGTAACTTTGTAAAACTAAATTATTCCAAATATCCCTGAAAACCATTCCAAAATAAGGAGATTATGGAGTCATGGGTGGTCTTTGTTGTTTAAAACCACAAGTAAGAATTTCTGTGATTTAAATATAGTAATAGTAAACTACATTTTCAGCCGGAATTATGAGATGATACCTTCTCCCTTACACAGATTTCACGAAGTGTGAAGGTGAGCAGGCGCGGTGCATAATGCGCACGCGTGCATCCAGTCTGACCGGCTCCTAAGCTACGAAGCGTAACGATACGACACGCCTTTGTTTCGTGGTTTACCTATACCTATGTACCATATGTCTTTAGTTGAGCTTTTTGAAATATAACAGCCAGATTTGAAAGCCGGCTATTCACTCGCCTGCTGCAGGGGCAATCTAGCGTAAAAAGTATGTTAAGCTGGAGCCGCCTGGTGTGTATGCTTGGAGTGGTGTAATCACAACAAACAGTACACAGCTCCAGTTTAATACACTTTTTCAGGACAAGGTATCCAAAGACAAGGTAAGCAAGCTTTTCTTACTTCTTGTATTGATGTAATTTGAAAGATCATTGTCACTCATACAACGTGCGTGGCTAAGTACACGTTTTAAGGAAGGGACGCACGTCTAATAATGAATCTACAATACAAACAGAGTAAATACCAGAATCTACTACACACGAGATAGATAGGTACATAATGTAGGCATTGCATGAAAATGCGACAATAATCGTTGATAAGTATTAGACAAATCGCACCTAACTACCAAAGACATGCAATGAAGATAGACGAGGGACAAGCAAAGCAATTATGGAAGTCATGTAAGTACTATTACTAGGTATATCTATTGCTATAGATATGACCATTACATAAAGTTTTTTATACGTAAATCTTTATCCTTACATGCAATTTGGCATGACTTGTTACGAGAAGATACTCGTATGTCGTAAATATGCCAAGTTGTTTGCTATTACTTGAGTTTTCGCTCTGTATAAGGAATAGTGGTCGTGACGGGCCGCTGACCATATCAGCTCTAGCACAAAGTGACACAGTTGTACATTAGGTGACCATATGGCCGATTCCATATGGCGGGCCTTGTTATGACACGGATCGCAGGCGCAACACTCAGACAGCTAAGGATTAGATAGAGCTAGAATATGAAAAATACACTTGGGTCGAGGAAATAGGTAGGAATTAAGCGCGTGCCTCTAAAGGAATTCAACCTACCTACTACGCATTCCATTGTTAAGCCACAAGCACAGATCACCCCCCAGGGTAGGGGGTGATCTGTGGCCACAAGTGAATAAAACAAGCTTATAGAACCAGATTAAAAAAAATAATAAACACCTCTAAGGATGTTAACGAATTCCAAAAAAAATCTAATCACAAAGCAAATAATGACATAAACATCGTAACGTAGATAACCACACCAACATATTTAGGTATATGGACATAGATGTTGGTGTCAACAGACGTGTGTGTGTGTGTGTAAGTTGAAATCTGTATTCGATGAGATCAAAATCTAGTCCAGGGGCCTATTCAACCCTTTTAGCGATCCAGATTAGGTAATTCAATTTCAATTCATTTATTAATTGTAGATAACAATGATCCAATTATTTGTTAGTAACACAAACATATGGTTAGTAAACAGGGTAAAGTAAAAACAATAACATAAAACTATTTGTTGCTCGAGATAAGCTTGACCACCCAATGTTGGTACATTGGGCAGTCAAACCTTCCCGAGACCACCTTCAGGATCTCATTGGCACTGCCGGCTGCCCCACGATCTGCCGATAATCGAAACAATGCGCTTCCGCATGATCGCGTAAAAATCATCCCACCAAAACATTCTGTAAAAAACTAGCCAAGTCTCGATTATCTCTCAAAAGTAATGAAATCTAGACAAAGGCGTGCCAAGTCTAAGGTTCCTTACTGCGATTTCTTTATTATTATAGTTAATGTTGTGTGACTTGGCCGTTGAACATTCTTTATACGTTAGTGGGTACAAGTCAATTTTGTTTACACGTAATGTTATATCTGTTGTAACTACCTATGTTATATCTGTTGTATTTTACATACTAATTTGCTTAAAATAGAATTCCTTTATATACTATCAGGAAACTTGCAACTTGTAATTTATTGTAATTAATACGACGCAGTTCAAAATTGACTTGTACTCACTAACGTATAAAGAATGTTAAACGGCCAAGTCACACAACATTAACTATAATAATAAAGAAATCGCAGTAAGGAACCTTAGACTTGGCACGCCTTTGTCTAGATTTCATTACTTTTGAGAGATAATCGAGACTTGGCTAGTTTTTTACAGAATGTTTTGGTGGGATTTCACTTCTTTTTGTAGAAACGTGGGTATATTCATTTATTTTATTAGATTTTCTTATTTGACACAGTTTATTTTTATTTTTAGGAGCAGTTTTTTTTTATTACAAATCTTTCTTTTCTTTTTTTCCGGTTCTGATTCTTGTACAGTAGCAACAGTTTTTCGTATTGCCCATTCGCGTTCATTATTTATTCTTTTAGACGGTTTAGACGGTTTAATTTCTGAAAGATCGGCGCGGAATTTACGCCTAAGCCGGTTGTATTCGGTGATCGCTGAAGCTTGAGCTTTTATACTCTTGAACATTTATTAGGTGCACCCCATGAAGATTGGTTACTCGTGAAAGCGCCACGTAGGCTTGGCCACAAGAGAATATGGAGGTGCCAATGTCCATGAGGTCGGTCGGTCAGTCGGCCGGTCGGTCGGTCGGTCGGCCGTCCCGTGCCGTCCCGTCCAGTGCCGTTCCGTGCAGTCCCGTGCCGTGCCGTCCCGTGCCATCCCGTCCCGTCCCGTGCCGTGCCGTCCCGTGCCGTCCCGTCCCGTGCCGTCCCGTGCCGTCCCGTCCCGTGCCGTCCCGTCCCGTGCCGTCCCGTGCCGTCCCGTCCCGTGCCGTGCCGTCCCGTGCCGTCCCGTGCCGTTCTGTGCCGTCCCGTCCCGTCTCGTCCCGTCCCGTCCCGTCCCGTCCCGTCCCATCCCGTCCATTGCCCCGATCAGCTGTTTTCAATTTACTATGGGAGACCCAAAATTTTTTTTCTTGGGGAAAGTTCATATTATTCTATGGGCACCATCATTTCCCAAAGTATTGATCGTCCCGTGCCGTGCCGTCCCGTGCCGTCCCGTGCCGTCCCGTGCCGTCCCGTGCCGTGCCGTCCCGTCCCGTCCCGTCCCGTCCCGTCCCGTCCATTGCCCCGATCAGCTGTTTTCAATTTACTATGGGAGACCCAAAATTTTTTTTCTTGGGGAAAGTTCATATTATTCTATGGGCACCATCATTTCCCAAAGTATAGATCGATATTTTAAAGTCACCTTGTATAGTTTCCCTTTATGTTGCTATTAAAACCTAACTCTGCACCAAATTTCAGCACCGGAGTCTATGGGAAGTACTGGTGTTTTGACCTTTGACCCCCATAAGGTACCTGAGTATGACAGACTCCATTGACTGACTTACCATTGAATGAAAGATAAATTGATTATATATACTAATAGAAAAACACTTCACCAGCGCGAGTTAGAAGACTGGCAGACCCATCTAGTGTTGGATACCTAACAACTAGTTCTATGATGATCATGAGTGAGTGAGTGTCGAAAATGCGAAACTTTGCTTTCGAATAACTTCGGAACTAAATGACCTACAGACTTGAAATTTTGGATTTTAAGTGTGTGATTGTAGCTTACTAGATGACGAAAATTTCTGCGTTCTGGTCTTATCCAGAGGTTCTCAAATAGGGGCCTGAAAATGCGGCGAAATGGTTCCAGTAAAGGATGGTACGGCAGTGTTTGCTTCGCGCTCGACTTGGCGGGGGCACTGCCGTGCCCCCTAATCTGTACGCGCCTCAGCAAACATTGTTGACGCACTGCAGAACCGAGGCAGCCCCAGCAACATCCTGAAGATGTTATTATATTGGACTCGAAGGGCATTGTAAGTCTTCAGTTTATAGCGAACCCGTAGGCGTAGAATGTCTGACAGTACGACTTAAATAAAGTGACTTTCACCTGTCTCAAACATTTTGCAAACCTACGGGCCAGCATGTTACCTCTGACTGCCAACGCCCTGCGCTCCCTCTCAATATCGAGATCATCTTTAAGATCCTCCGATACAATGTGACCGAGATTTCTATGATTGACCCTTATAAGAGTGACACCATTTAGGGTGATGGGAGGCACATATGTGGGGGTGGGGTACTATTACCCGATTGAAAAACCATATAGACACTCTTTTTCACATTGTACCGGTAATTAATGATTAGAAATCTAAACTGCATCGGCATTAGACATTGGAGTAAGACCCCAGTCCAGCATACTCTATCAATGGTGAACTCAGAGGAACTAACGGTGATGGTAAAACAAAAATGCTATTATTTTATCCACGCACGAGTATATTTTTTCCTCCAAAAATCTCTATCTCCTCTACAATATCACCGTCAGTAATGCTAATGAATGACTTAATGATAGGTTTAAGAAAATATAAAAAAGTAAAAGTAACTACTAAAGCCCACTACTTCCAACTAGTCCGCGTGTCACTACCTAGGACGTGAGTTATCGCAATATTTTGTATGGAGTTGTCAATATTTACTCGAGTTTAGCGTTAACTCACATTTTATGTAGTTTCACAAAAGTAGACTACCAGCATACCAGAACTACGAGTATATCAATTATCTAGTCCTTTACGACAACATATCTATCCACAAACTCCTCGTATAACTCCAGTATGCGCTGTTTATAGATGGGGCACTCCTGCGCATGTGCCACCACCGGCTCCGTTCGGTCCACGTTTGTGTATTGTTCGTACGTATCCGGATCGTCAAAGTTCTTCAGCGCAGCGTCAGGCGCCATCAGCGTATAGGGAAATATGGAAAACGCCACAAGAAGCCCAAACCCGCGCGCCTTTTCACACCACTTCAGAAACTCTTCAAAATCGTAGCCTAATTTTGCAATTTTCGCTTTTACGTTCTCGTTGATAGAAGCCTCGAAGATGTCAAAGTAGTGTTTGTAGAGCGCTAGCTCGTGCTGATTCCGGAATTCGATGGTAGAGTTGAGGTAAAGGAAGATCATCATATCAAAGGCGGGCGGCCCGTAGCGCATACACTGAAAGTCAATCAAGAGTGCCGACTTCGGCTTTGAATCTTCGTAACGAAACATAATGTTGTTAACCCACATGTCTTTATGTATCAACACGTTCAACGTATCATCGTACTCTTTTAACACGTTACAGACTTCTATGTACCGATCCGCCAGTTTGCCCTCCAGGCCTTTGATAGAATTGTATTTCGAGGAGAATTTCTGTAAATAGTTTGCTGTAAGTTTCGCGCCTGCGCGTATCCATAGCGT
The DNA here is from genome assembly GCA_963457715.1 of Argyresthia albistria. Taxonomy (NCBI): domain Eukaryota; kingdom Metazoa; phylum Arthropoda; class Insecta; order Lepidoptera; family Argyresthiidae; genus Argyresthia; species Argyresthia albistria. The sequence continues at coordinate 1,431,907 of OY735266.1, read as the reverse complement.
GTCTGTGAAGTTGCATTCGGCAATGATGTCTCCGTACTCGTTTTGGATGGAATAGGGCTTGCCATTGTCTATCTTGTCCGTCTCGAAGTTGGCGAGAGCGGCGTGGAAGCGGGCCATGGAGGCTGCCACCACCAGCATATGGTCCAGGTCGAATGGTTGCAGGTGCGATCGTTGGATGTACCCTTCGACAGCTAAATCTGGCATCACTAGAATCCTCTCGTTGTAGATGTATGCCTTGGGGTGCCACGGCTCCGGACCTGAGGGAACATTACAATTTTAACAAATGGTATCTCTTGGATGGCCCAGGATCGCGTCACGAATGGCGTCATGAAGTGGAGGCCTTTACTTGACAGGGGTGCTGGAGGCTGGATAGATAGATAGATCTCGTCTGTCAAAATGGATTCCTTCTTTTACAATGGTATAAAATATCCACTTTAACTTACCGTCTCCTCCTCCGATTTCTTCAAACAGCTTGTACATGACCATTTCTCGCCGGTAAAAGTTGCTCTCGTTTATGAAGTCCGCCTTAGGCTTGTTATCCTTGGGCAGGACTTTCATGAACAGCTGTATCTTGCGGACTGTCTCCTCGACCATGATGACCAGGGTGGTCCTTATGTGGTCTCCGAGGAAACCTGCAAGACCTTCGGACGCTGGCCTCACTTCGCATTGGAGAAGACGCCAGGAGCCTTCAATGCCCCTCTCTTTCATCCATTCACTGACTACATATTGAACTTGCTTCTCTGTCAACACATCTTCGAGTGTATAGGACGATTGCCTTCCAATAAGCTGGTTCACCATCTTGCTAGGAGTACCTTCACTGAATATGCTACTTTCGATGTCTGATATCAATTTATATCAAACTGGATCTATTTATAATTAACTGAGTCTTTTGTCATGTCATGATGAACCCTTTGTTGTTAGTGGTTTGAGGAGTATTTAGTGTGGAATGTGTGCCTTAATTCAATAGCATAGGGTTGGGGTTTTGGATGCAGCGTATCATGCATGATGGGTGTCTGACAGGACTGCAAACACTGATAGTGCTAAGTGCCATCTACGTAACTACTATTTGTTCAGGGTTCTGAGTTGTCTGAAGAATATAATATACGGTGCTGTAATGTCAATGATAGTCGAAACAGAATATCCTCGACTTTCTAGACAACCCGTGGTGCAATATGGCTTACTGACGTCACTCTGATCTGGGCCTCGAGTCGAGTATGGAAATTGAATTGTGATAGTATATCAATTGCTCTAAAATGCGCTAACTGGCGTATTTGGCAGTCGGTCCAAAAACAGAATAGGCTCCGCCGACAAGCCACATAAGGCATTTTACGACCTTGGGAGTAATCGTTAAACTATTGCTATTCGATTTTTATACGCGATTCGGACCCCTGCAAATTGCAGGATAATTGTTTTTACTATCGCCTCCTACCAGAGAACCTTGTTCTGGTGTATCATTATTTCGCAATTTTCGCTTTATTGTTCAGTTGCCGTTTCGTAAAATATGATTAGAAATTATTCATAGGAGGTTAAATTAGACATGTCAGTCATTATTAGTGATTGTCCACAATGATGCTCTAAAACATCCCTCAAAAGTAACACTTCAGACCCACCGTACCCCTGGTGGTACGGTGGGTGGGCCTTTTAAGGCGCTCTATGAATAAATTAGGGAGTACTTTTTTTCATGTGTATTTCAGGCAATATTCGGAAAATCAATTTCTGGTATATGTAACTTTACAGTATGACTTTTGGATGTGACTCTTAATAACCCTTTCAGTCGAGAGATTGTCATTCTCCTGGCCGAAAAGAAAAAAAAATTGACATTAAAATTAGGGGAAATTAAGTTCTCATCTCCTTGCAATAGACATTAATTAACTACCAAGACAGTCACTGTCAAAGTCGAGCACTATTTTGTGCCTCTGCGAGCAACAGCAACATATTGTTTCTAACTCGGTAAATGATTGCGGTTACAGCTAGTATTTAAACAATCGCAACGATGCGTTAGTAATTTCAATAAAACCGGCCAAGTGCGAGTCAGACTCGCGCACGAAGGGTTCCGTACCATTATCTATATAATTGGAACAAAAAGTAAACTTTAGAAAAAACCGACTTCCACAAACCCTATTTGATTAGATTGAGTTTAATACAAACTGTAACCCCTTATCCCCCCCCCCCCAGGGGAATTAATTTTGTCAAATCCCATATCAGTGCTACCCCACGCTACTAAGGAACCCCTGTACAAAGTTTCATGGCTCTAGGTCCATCGGTTTAGGCTATGCGTTGCCTGCCCGTCAGCCACGCATTGTATTTGTACCTAGTATTGAGCAGATTCAGACACCTTGTCTTGGACCAGTGAGGTGATATGTGGTCTTCTTCAGCAGTTCCGCATCACAATATTATGCTTACCATGTGCATTTGCACGAGTTATTATGAAAAACACAAAAATCACTATAAGTCTAATCGGTCTAATTTTCCAAGTCGGTCCATCCGTTTAGGCGCTATCGAGGCACATACATAAAAAAATAAATAAAAAAAAACAAACATCCGGACGAATTGTAAACCTCCTCCTTTGGGAAGTCGGTTAAAAAAACCGCAAAAAAACACGTTAATTGTATGGGAGCCCCCTTTATATTAAATTTATTTTGTTTTTAGTATTTGTTGTTATAGCGGGAACAGAAATACGTCATCTGTGAAAATATCAACTGTCTAGCTACCACGGTTCATGAGATACGGCCTGGTGACAGACAGACGGACGGACGGATATCTTGAGATTTTAAGGTACTTTCCCTCCAGGGCCCATTCGTTTGTTCCACCCTGTATATGTGTGATCTGTAACTGTATTTTTCATGAAATACCCAAAAAGTTTTGTTCAAATTATCATCTTATGTCAGAATAACTTTGTAGCTAGTTGAAAAATAACATTTTCATCACATCTATTCAAAAAGATCTACTTTAGTCCCGGCAAACAGGGACTAAAGTAGGTCATTTAGTCCCTAGGGACTAAAAGTAACTTTTTAATTTTGTTGCCAGTAGAAAGGAAGAAAATGCTGTCACTAATCAGTTTCACTACCACTCAGGCTGACAGACCCAATTAAAAGAGAGATCGATTCTAAACGCCGCCAATAAAAAAAAAGTTTGTACTAAAATGCGTACTCGACACAGATTAGATAATCCGATCGACCGAATCGATTGACACCGATTGGTGACAACAGAGAAACAACCTTACAGAATTGATATCGAAACACGGACCAAATAATTTAAAAAGTTGTGGAAAATTTGTGAACAAAGCGCGCCAAATCTGAATGCTGTAATTATTTCAATTTCGTTTGCGGATATGAGTAAACAATATGAGTGAAAGTGAGTGTCTAACTCCAGATGATACCAACAAACGCGAATGACAAATACAAGATCTGTTACCAATAAAATCACGAGGAATATAGGTATGTAAAAACTAGTGGTTATCTGAAAATGCTTTATGAACCAATTTTTAAGATTTAGCCAATACTAAACAATCTTTAACTATGTGGAGGACATTTTGTAATTCGTAATTTCTTTATTGTACTAAGACAAGAATGACATACAGAAAACTTATAACAGATAACAAGAGATTTCTTCCAACAAACCATTACACACAACATATCACGACAATTGTGTAAATAAATATAGGGTCTAACAGAAAGGGGTGTACAAGCCGAAAGAAGGTTGTTAGGGACATAATTTTGAACAACTTTCACAATTGGACCGACTTGATCAGAGCAACTTTATTTTTCACTCCACCATACAGATCAGCTGAGCGCTAGGCCCGAAATGTACTGAGTTAAAAATAAAGTTGCTCTGATCAAGTCGATACCATAGTGAAAGTTGTTCAGAATGATGTCCCTCTTTCCGCTTGTACACCCCTTTCTGTTACACCCTGTATAGGTACATGTATGTTATTTTATTGATTACTTACTACTTTTCTCATAGAGGGTGATGAAAAGTAGAGTGTCCACCTCAGGAGTAAAAACTATTTTTGGCTCGAGTGATGTACTTTGAATCCCTCGCTCCCTCAGGATTCTACTTTTGAGTCCCTCGTTACACTCGGGACTCAACTCTAGAATCCCTCGGTCGCTCAGGAGTCAAAAAACACTCTCGCCCTAAAAATAGTTCTTTACTCCCTTGGTAAACAATCTACTATTGAATTGATTCAAAGCTTGCCGCGCTTTTAGGGCCTTTAGTACCTACTAAACGCCGCCGTAAGCAGCACTGTCTACAACCTACTCCTACTGGAAAACGTGAGACACCCATCTACAATTTCCGTACAATGAGGTTCACTCACTCATTATGTCAATGTCATGCAGACTGCAAAACATCATTTCAACGCACCAAAGAGTATTTAATTAAAACATGACTGGCAGCCAAACTTGAAGTGGCCAAAAGGAAATAAAACCGGCCAAGTGCGAGTCAGACTCGCGCACGAAGGGTTCCGTACCATTATCTATATAATTGGGACAAAAAGTAAACTTTAGAAAAAACCGACTTCCACAAACCCTATTTGATTAGATTGAGTTTAATACAAACTGTAACCCCTTATCCCCCCCCCAGGGGAATTAATTTTGTCAAATCCCATATCAGTGCTACCCCACGCTACTAAGGAACCCCTGTACAAAGTTTCATGGCTCTAGGTCCACCGGTTTAGGCTATGCGTTGCCTGCCCGTCAGCCACGCATTGTATTTGTACCTAGTATTGAGCAGATCTGGTGGCCATATGTGGTCTTCATCAGCAGTTCCGCATCACAATATTATGCTTACCATGTGCATTTGCACGAGTTATTATGAAAAACACAAAAATCACTATAGGTCTAATCGGTCTAATTTTCCAAATCGGTCCATCCGTTTAGGCGCTATCGAGGCACATACATAAAAAATAAATAAAAAAAAACAAACATCCGGACGAATTGTAAACCTCCTCCTTTGGGAAGTCGGTTAAAAAAACCGCAAAAAAACACGTTAATTGTATGGGAGCCCCCTTTATATTAAATTTATTTTGTTTTTAGTATTTGTTGTTATAGCGGGAACAAAAATACGTCATCTGTGAAAATATCAACTGTCTAGCTACCACGGTTCATGAGATACGGCCTGGTGACAGACAGACGGACGGACGGACGGATATCTTGAGATTTTAAGGTACTTTCCCTCCAGGGCCCATTCGTTTGTTCCACCCTGTATATGTGTGATCTGTAACTGTATTTTTCATGAAATACCCAAAAAGTTTTGTTCAAATTATCATCTTATGTCAGAATAACTTTGTAGCTAGTTGAAAAATAACATTTGAATTGATTCAAAGCTTGCCGCGCTTTTAGGGCCTTTAGTACCTACTAAACGCCGCCGTAAGCAGCACTGTCTACAACCTACTCCTACTGGAAAACGTGAGACACCCATCTACAATTTCCGTAAAATGAGGTTCAATCACTCATTATGTCAATGTCATGCAGACTGCAAAACATCATTTCAACGCACCAAAGAGTATTTAATTAAAACATCACTGGCAGCCAAACTTGAAGTGGCCAAAAGGAAAAAATTAATTTCTGAGCTCTGAGATTTGTATGAAAACAAAAGTAATTAAAAACTATTAATTTTATAATTATTTTCTAAAAGTTCTACATAATAAATAGAGACGTGGTAATTCCTCAATTAATATTTAAAGTCTTTGTAGAAGTCCGGGGACGACATTGCCATATCATTTAAATTTAGTTTCATTAAAAGAAGGCTTACCTACCAAAACAAAATGGCCTTGGTATAAACTTTTCAAGCGTGTTGTGAAGACGTATCTTGTACCGAGACCACTTTCAATTTGTAATATCTCTCGTATTTCAGTATTTGTGGTTGGTGCGGCAACAGATATACACATTCTGTGAAAATTTCAGCTTTCTAGCTATTACGGTTCGTGCAGGCGGACCCGGTGACAGACGGACGGACGGACGGACGGACGGACGGACAGCGAAGTCTCAGTAATAGGGTCCCGTTTGGCACCCTTCGGGTACGGAACCCTAAAAATTAATTTCTGTGCTCTGAGATTTGTATGACAACAAAAGTAATTAAAAACTATTAATTTTATAATTATTTTCTAAAAGTTCTACATAATAAATAGAGACGTCGTAATTCATCAATTAATATTTAAAGTCTTTGTAGAAGTCCGGGGACGACATTGCCATATCATTTAAATTTAGTTTAATTAAAAGAAGGCTTACCTACCAAAACAAAATGGCCTTGGTATAAACTTTTCAAGCGTGTTGTGAAGACGTATCTTGTACCGAGACCACTTTCAATTTGTAATATCTCTCGTATTTCAGTATTTGTGGTTGGTGCGGCAACAGATATACACATTCTGTGAAAATTTCAGCTTTCTAGCTATTACGGTTCGTGCAGGCGGACCCGGTGACAGACGGACGGACGGACGGACGGACGGACGGACGGACGGACGGACAGCGAAGTCTCAGTAATAGGGTCCCGTTTGGCACCCTTCGGGTACGGAACCCTAAAAATTAATTATCCTTATTAATTCTGAAACCACACAACCTTACAATTCACGTATAACCTTTTTCAAATTAACTAATCAGAGGAGCAAGAAGTGTCAAAATCAAAGGCTATAAACAATTTATGACAAAGTCAAAAGACAGTTGCGCTTGTAAAGTGTGTAGTAGGGTGACCAACTGACTCTGAACCAAAATAGGACATACATTTTAATTGTTATTTTTGTACCAAAAAATCATTATGACTTAGCGAGCTCTCATCTACAGGATAACATTCCTAACCAATAGGCAAATCTTAGGGTACTAAAAATGGGAAATTGTGTTCGAATAAAATTTTCCCGATAGAAAATAAATCCAAAGTCAACCCTTTTTTCCAATATTTTTTCCTATTATACCGCAGTAGTAGTAAATACTTATGATATTTCTATTAATTGTAATATGTGGGGAAATGTTGTTACTAACGATTTATAAATTTTAATGAAATTCCCTGAATTCTTTGTCTTTCAGCAGAGTGCCTCGATGAAAAAGAAAGATGCAAATAGCTACGTCACGCGTCGTCGTGGATGGTGCTACCTATAATAGTGATGTAATAAGATCACCACTTTCTGTAGACTGTGTCATTCAGCTTTGTCTGTAGACTGTGTCATTCAGCTTTGTCTTTGGATCGTTTTAGTCAGAAATGAGTCACCGAGACCTAAATAAATATGCCCAAACTAAACACCACAAAGATAATAATCAAACAAATAACTCCGTATAATCAATTTTATTTCTTAACAAACATTTTATCATCATAACTACAATATGTATATTTGTATAAAGCTTACGTCTGGAAGTTCAGTTTACTCATTTGGAAGACAACTGATATAAAGGCACATTGTTTAAATATGTAAACATATTTACATTTTCTAGCACTGCATTCTTAATATTGTAAATAATTCTACGCTACCAAATACTAAAAATACTACAGGCAAGATCATAAGGGTAACGCCCGACTGATAGTACTTATGAAGCCTTAACACACTATGCACATTTGGCTTTTAGATCCCAATAAGGTCGGAACCAACTCCAAAGTAAACCAATTTAATATAAAAACAGGCTCGAAATAATATCAAAAATCTAATTTATCCGTGTGACCATCTTGTATAGTACATTACAATAAGGTAAGTAATTACGAAATTACCGAAATAATGTGCCTACAGTCTATTCGAGATAAGAATGCTGTGAAATTTTAATTTTAATCTGTTAACACACACTCACAGGACAGGACACAACCTTCGCGTTCGAAATTTTGCCTTCAACTGGTCACTGTGTACTTGGCTTGATAATTTGAAACGATTTGATTGGTTAGGCTTGATTCACACGGCATAGTCCTGCACGTTTTTTTGCAGTATACGTCTTAACGGATAAACAGTGGCCTTGGTTCACACGGCATAGTCCTGCACGTTTTTTTGCAGTATACGTCGTGTGAACCTAGGCCAATGTTTATCCGTTAAGACGTATACTGCAAAAAAACGTGCAGGACTATGCCGTGTGAACCACGCCTAACGGGGCGTGGCTAGGCCGCCGGACAGTGATGACTTTACTGCATTCTTATCACGAATAGACTATAGTGAATTTGGATAATGTTGCGGCTATCGATGTTACTTACATTAATCCTTAAATGTTGGATTTTCAATCCAAAGACGCTACCCTTATGTGTTGTTACCTCTAGATGAAATAAATATCAGTTCATGCAACACATTAATCAATATTATCATAATTTGAGCTCTATGCAATTTAGAGCCCCGCCCACGGCGACTTTTTGCGGCGATGCAGTCGCGATGCTGTCGCGCGTTCGCATCGATACAGTCACGATGCGGTCGCTAAATCCCGGTCGCGGGGCAGGAAGAAATTCAGACAATGACCTTTAGCTACTTGTCTCTTTCGCTCGCGCGTAAAATACATTGCCTTCGCGCTCGAACAGTTTTATTGTGAGCAAGACGGAAATATAATTAACGCGCGAGCGAAAGAGACAAGTAGCTAAAGGTCATTGTACGAATTTCTTCCTGTCCCGCGACCGGGCTTCAGCTGTGTACCCTCGCCCACGTAACCAAGATTCAGTCGCGTTGCAAACGCGATACCGTCGCGCTTCTGTCGCGATGCATACGCGATACCGTCGCCCTTCTGTCGCGATGCAAACGCGATTCTCCACTCAAGCGCCACCCCCCTCCATTCTTTCCCCGATGTCGTCCGACACGGTCGCGCGTTTGCATCGATACAGTCGCGATGCTGTAGCGCCTTAGTAGCGACCATTTACGAAACGCGCGACTGCATCGCTGCAAAAGGTCGCCATGGGCGAGGGCCCTTAGCCTCAACAAAAATGCTACAGTTACTATATCAGACATCGAAAAATTTATCTAATTTATCGCATAGTTTTAATAGGATATTAGTAGATAACAAAACAATACTTACTACATGTATTCTATAACAAAACAATACTGCATGTATTCTATACTATCTATAAATATAATAGTACTGTCGCGTATAATCATATTTTGTATACCAAAGGCGTATCACAAAGTTCAGGAAGACAGATTTCTAAGATTGTCTTTTATTGCAAACCATTGATTGTATTTTTTGTTACTTTCTTTTCATAATGGAAGACTACTTAAAGTAATGGCAGTTCTTAATTAAATTAATAATCCTATCATTTACGAGGTTCAATATTACCTACAATAATAATAAAGTTTTTAAGATACTCTCAAATATTCGTTGTCCGTATTAAATGCATATCAATACATTTGTTTATAAACACTTCACTTACCTATCTAATATACTTAGAGCTAAGTTATAATTAACAGATAAATGCAGATCTACAATCAAGTCTTTTGTTAGGAATGTAGTATACTGGAAATACAGTCCAAAACACGAGACCTGAGGATTGCGTTTGTGTGAGTGCTTCCATCCGTATAAGACGACGTGTCTATGTGAAAAAAAATAGACTGGTTTACAACCGGGTCACCTTGGTGGATGTGGATGTTTCCTTCCACACAGTTGACCCACAAAGTATCCACATGACCTCCACTTCTGTGTGTGCTTGTGTGCGTGTTCGTCGACATGTGACGTACTTCAGTATGCTGTCGACGCACACACAGAAATTGAGGTCTTGTGGATGTGAATCCACTGTGTGGAAGGAAACATCCATATCCACATCCACCAAGGTGACCAGGTTGTAAACCTAGCCTCCACTGTCTGGAAGCCCATTAAGATTCGTCAGTGTAGTGTCCTCTCGTCAAAACTTTGTGCACGCATACAATCTCAATTCTTATGCCTCGCCGTCTTGCCTGTAATGGAATATTTATGTACAAATGGAATGATGATACTGGCAGTTTGTCTAAGCGTCAGAAGGTTGTGACTCGTTTATAGAGTATATTTTTTGGTTATTGTCTCTGTTGACGAGTTCCGCTATTGATGCTAAAATAGTGAACCGACAAAACTGAGTAATTACCGCATTACTCATATGATTTCTTAAATAATGTCGTCAATATCACGTGGTTTTATAAAATTTTATAATTGTTACGCCGTAGTTTCTAGTCTGTCTTGTGTTTTGTCTGTTGTCTATGACGCCAAAACGAGCGCCGAGCTAGCCTATTGCAGGGCGACCAAAGGCTAGGCTACCACCTCCACAACTACCTACTAGTGTAGTGACTACCTACTAGTGTAGTGACTACCTAATAGTGTAGTGACTACCTACTAGTGTAGTGACTACCTACTAGTGTAGTGACTACCTACTAGTGTAGTGACTACCTACTAGTGTAGTGACTACCTACTAGTGTAGTGACTACCTACTAGTGTAGTGACTACCTACTAGTGTAGTGACTACCTACTAGTGTAGTGACTACCTACTAGTGTAGTGACTACCTACTAGTGTAGTGACTACCTACTAGTGTAGCGACTACCTTGCGTCGGAGAGCTAATAGCACCTGCGCAGTAAACCTCGCGATTTTTCGTGTCTTGGTATACTATAGCTGGTTTTAGTATACTCATTCTCATCCTCATTTAGTATACGGGTTCCCTAACCCCCCCTCGCTATACTCCTAGCAATAACTAGGTGGGTCAACAAAAGCTACAGCCTCTACCAATAACCTATTAGTGTGGTGACTACCAACTATACCTTGCGGGATAACATGGCAATAGCGGTCATTGACCCGCTAAGAAAATTTATGCGATTTGACGTTTGCTGCCACCGGTAACTTCCTACTAATATTGTAACTATCTACTAGTGTAGTAGCTATCAACTATAGTGTAGTGACTACCTACTAGTGTAGCGGCTACCTACTAGTGTAGTAACTACTTATTAGTGTAGTAACTACCTAGGGAATGTACCCATACTACGTGACCAGATTTTTGCTATTTTGACCAAATATGAGCCAAAAATGGTATTTAATATAAGCGCGGTATTTTAAAGACACTCCCCCCTGAATGGATCACATCCGGGTACGTTCCCTTGCCAGTGAAGCGACTACCTACTAGTGCAGCGACTACTCACTATACCCTATTCAGTAATTGATCAAAGTGATTTGACAGGTCGAAATGTCACTTAGCGAAATAATGTTGCTAGCTTCTGAATCACAGTGACGTGTATTTTTCAATCGAATAAATGAATGAAATAAAACAGTCAGATTAATCAATAGTTTATACTTATTGCACAGTTTTGCTAACGGGGCAGCTTAAAAACACTAATTAACGCGCAACCTGGTTATAGGCTATTTACACGGGTCGACCTTCGAAAAAGAACATAGAAACTTTCTGGGATACTCATTGTTGAAATTCCCTTAAATGTCGCATTTTTCCTGTACACCTACAAAAAGTAGACATTAGTAAGGCATACTATAATATTTAAGCATCTATTAGGGCTTTAGAAATAACTTCGACAATAAAGTAAACAAAAAATCATTCACTGAACGAATGCTCTCGAGTTTTTGGCACAACACTATTTGTTTTTCGGCAAAAACGGGTATCACTCGACCTGTCCAATCACTTTGATCCACTACCGAATAGATTATAGTGTAGCGACTACCTACTAGTGCAGGCGACCACCTACTAGTGCAGCGACCACCTACTAGTGCAGCG
>OY735266.1:1391283-1420086 GCA_963457715.1 Argyresthia albistria | reverse complement strand
GGTACGCGTGGGTGGGCTCCGTGCGCGCTCTCTCGCAGCAGTCGACGCTGGTGGGCGTGTGTTGCGCGCGCTGCGGACGCCGGGCGCGCGCGCACCAACCCTGCGAGCGCTGCCAGCCGCGCCCCAAGCCCGAGCTGTGCGCCGTCTGCCGTCAGGTGCGTGTACTGCCACTGTGGTGATGATGTCATACAAGCCGATACGTCTACGCAACTGCTAAGGACTAAAGCGGGCGTCGCTAGTGTGCCCGGATGTGGCTGACGTAGCCAATCTCGTCTCTAAAGGTAGCCGTTCGAAGCGAACTTATTTTCTGGCGGATAAGGCACATCATTCGAACGCAGTGACGCTCACGTGGCGTCAGTGCCGCTGTGACCGCTTTTACCCGCCAGTAAATAAGAGTGACGCAAGCGTCACTGACGCAGTGACGCTCACGTGGCGTCAGTGCCGCTGTGACCGCTTTTACCCGCCAGTAAATAAGAGTGACGCAAGCGTCACTGACGCAGTGACGCTCACGTGGAGTCAGTGCCGCTGTGACCGCTTTTACCCGCCAGTAAATAAGAGTGACGCAAGCGTCACTGACGCAGTGTCGCTCGCTTCCACACGTTGCACATTACGCACTGTTGTAATAAGTCATCAGGTGGATGCAGGTAGGAGGCCGAAAGCCGGAGTATGATTGATTGCATACTCTGCATTTGTATTACAGGTAGTCCGCGGTCTGTTTGCGTGGTGCCAGGGCTGCGCGCACGGCGGGCATCTCCACCACATGCAACAGTGGATGGAAACTCACTGCCTCTGCCCTGCAGGCTGCGGACACCATTGCCAACTACCTTGAATGTTCTATACGAGTAAATATTAGTATGCGAGTGAACCTTCTGTAAGATGTTTGGCACACCATAATTGGTGACGGGAGCTGTCTCAACACAGATAGACTGACGGACGGACAGACCTATTCGGATACTGTCATTTGCCATGAACCTTTACATTAGTACAGTAACTTGTCTGAAACTTGGTGTGAAGTGTTTCTTATTGTGCCTATATTATTGGAGGTTGGCGACATCTTGTCTAGTCTTATACTTGTGGAACAGATGTAAGCGAAAATCGGCGGGATCCGTTTCGACATCAATTATTAGAATGATCCGTTTCGACCAATTTATCAGGAACCGTTGGACAATCTTTGGTTGATAGTGCCTCGGGGATAAGTATGTTCTTGACCACATTTATGTAAATTACACTTCGATCATATAGGTACCCTATACCCTATAAAAAATTATGACTCACAATTCGCTCGCATTTTATAATGTCATAACCGCCAAACACTTGCATTGCAAATACAGCGGTATGTCAAAGGTCATAGGGTAGTATTTCAAAAACTTTAAATATGACCTTAGGCACAATACTTGGTTTATGTTTGTTTAGATCACGCACACACTTGCAACGAGTAAAGGACAGTTTTTCGGCGTGAATTTGTATTTGATGCTATATATTGTTAATATGATCGAAGTAATTACAGAACAATAAGTTATAGATGTATTTATAAATATTACCTACTCATGGTGGAATACTTACGCCAGACTTTTTTTCTGGTCATTTCTTGTTTTCGCCCTGGTTTTGGGACATTATTTATTGACAACGACATTTGTAAAAATCTGCTATGACTGCATAGGCATAGATGTAATTTTATATTAAGGTTGTAAAAAGTGATGCAAGCAATATTATGTTGAAATCGAGATCTTACTGAGATCTGACTGAGAAGTGACTACCCCGGAACTCGACTCTGTATTTATACCTGACAAATTGCGTTCTAGATAATTCCACGCCTCAAATAAACAACAACTTAAAGTAAACAAGTCTAGAATGATCTACATTATTCTACCGATTTTTTGTGTGCGTACCCAACACGTAAACAACGTTCCTTCGTTAAAATAGGGTTCCGCAGTGGGATTACTTATGTAATCGTGGTTCCGTGGTTTCACAATCGACTCCATGTATTTATGTCGTGTACACAAGGTAAACAATTTCATCAGTGTAAAATTGTAAATAGTCAATAGTTTTAGTCAATTGCAACAATATTAGTTTATTGGCATCATTTGGACTAAATGCAATATACCCAAAATTAAACTCACGTTCGGAAATATTTTATGCTAAGTATAGCCTTGCATAGCCATCTAAGTATATCACATCTTCTTTTAAACCTTTGGAATGAGTTGTAGGAAAAACAATAGAAAAGTAAAACAAATAAGATCACGTTTGCATTAAGTATGTATTTTATAAAATATATGGATGAACAAATCGTCTTATTTACATGACATTTTATTTGCACCGTTTCCCAGACCGGAGCCTAATATTAACTAACGCTGCACATCGCCATGCCATACTTTCACCCAGTTTCCTGGGCGGTGATTAATGTTAACAGGTTGGTTAAATCAGTTTCGTTCGGCCAATCAAGTTCCGCCATTTTGAATAATAGCGGTTCGTGATTGGCTGAAGCTGATTTAACCAACCTGTTAACTTTAATCAGTGCCCAGGAAACCGGGCATACTGTGTTGATTTTATTCATGCTACTAGTATTGAAGGTAAAGCGTACTAGGCAGTCCTGTCAAATCCACACTATTTTAATCCAGTTTGCTATTTACAGCGATAGATTAAGTTAGGGGTGTTAGTGGAAACAGGATTATGATTATGACGTAGTAACAGAGTGTGAATTTCACAGTTGACAAAGTACTTTACTTACGGCCGATCGCAATAACCGATCTCTATCCGTGATCTGCAGATTACGCGTTACATTTGACAGTTGCGCTATGGGATTTATGTCAAAAATGACACTAGCAATCTCAAATCTGCAGATTATGGATTGAAGATAGGTTATTGGGATTGGCCGTTACTTGTATCAACAAGGGTTAATATGAGTACTTATTTATACTATGTGAGTATCAAATTTAAATTAAAGGCACTTTCACAAGACGTCGCAGCTCCTTCTCAGCAGTCCCTCACATCAATGCCAGTTGATCAGTAGTCGCGTGTTCAGAACATGTTACAGCAGGGTGCGCGCGCGCACGCCCCCCGCTTCCTCACTTCCGGTTCCTCCTCGCCCCGCGCCGCGCGCTTCAGTCGCGACACCTCGCGGATCAGTGTCGCAAACGCCTGCGAACGAAACGAGTTGATACGAATGATACTAGAAAGGAAAGGTGTAATCATATACTGAACTGAATGGTTATATGCAGAATTTGTTCATTAGTTTTAGACTTTTATTACCAATTATGATTGAAAATATGGTGGGACTGGGAACAGTTCAGTTCAAAAATTTTATTGACCATAAAATCATACATATTACTTAGTCAACGTCAATATAATATTAATATTTTTCTATACTACCGCCCGTTCGGAAGTTGTGGGCTTAGGGATGGAGCAAAGAAGGGCAAGAAACTCCCCCGTACATATTACTTCTCCCCGATAAAAGGTTAATAATATCACTATGAGACAGATTTGATAAGACAAACTTAACCCAGACAGGTAAAACAACCAACCAACAAAAGCAAAACTGACACAAAAATAAAAGAGATCTTACCATAGTGTGAACGACGGGGTGTGGGCGACTGGGTAATAGTAATGCGATGATGAACCTTTATACTGCAAGTAAGCATCTCGTCTCTAAATAACCAGCCTATTGTCGTTATATTATTTTGTATAAGGCTACCAAGATAGATAGGGTTGTTCGAGACTAAACTTAGAAGCCTCTTATGAATACAGGGTGTAACAGAAAGGGGTGTACAAGCCGAAAGAGGGTTGTTAGGGACATCATTCTGAACAACTTTCACTATGCTTGCTTTATTTTTCACTCCCGTAATGTAGGTACTGGGTTGATAAAAACAAAGTTGCTCTGAACCAGACGGTCCCATAGTGAAAGTAGTTCAGAATGATGTCCCTAACAACCCTCTTTCGGCTTGTACACCCCTTTCTGTTACACCCTGTATAATAGGCTTGTGGCCTGTCAAGTCAAAATAGTTTTTTTTATGAACTGTCAAAACGGAACTTTTTTTCCTGAGTTCTATGTAATAACAACAGAATGACGTCATGTAAAAGTGTCATCAAATGTTGTCTTTTTTTGCACAAAATTGACTGTAAAATATAATATAATACTTAAGACTTGTTTCTAGATTTATTGGATTACCTTGACCACAAGCC
The DNA here is from genome assembly GCA_963457715.1 of Argyresthia albistria. Taxonomy (NCBI): domain Eukaryota; kingdom Metazoa; phylum Arthropoda; class Insecta; order Lepidoptera; family Argyresthiidae; genus Argyresthia; species Argyresthia albistria. Next base: position 1,415,907 of record OY735266.1, on the reverse strand, counting down.
TATTGTCTGAACTAACGTCTATCAATGATACAGTTAATTTTGCAAACCAGTGTATTTCTTGTATGTCTTTTCAATTGCATCGATTATAAATATTTGTTCCAATATGTAGTGCGATCTGCTAAACAATTTATGTACATTTAATTAGCATTACATTTCCACGAAACCATACATTGACAATAATTCATACGAGGATTGCATTATTTATATTTTTCAGTATGTGAGTACAAAATACTTGCATTTATTGTTGAATGCTCGTTCTAGCAGCTTACAAACTAATCTACGGACATATATTTATACAATAATATCTTTTAATATCTTGGCAGTTTGAGTGTAATGTTTCTACATACTACGGCGTCTAGCGATTATTTCTGCAGTATTAATCTAGCTTCCAGAAGATTTTGTTTATCATTACAAAATGTATAATTCCCGAAAATACCCGATGAATTGTTGCTGAAATGTATAACATTAAGCCAAGATAAAGCTTAATCTTAATGACAAGTTTAAGGTGCAAGAAATGCAAAATGTGATTATATACTTAACAAAATAACCTACAATTCAATAGGAGAACTTGAGAACTAATTTATATTTTGTGAAGCACATTAACCTAAGGATTAAATAATTAACCACCATTGAATAAGTAGTGCAATGATAGCACTAGAAATCCTTACTATACCATACATTCAGCAAAACATAAATAATGATTCATAAATTAAAAGCCCGAAAGGTCGACAAAGACAGCATTAATTTCGACAGAACTTTGCTTTTCCATATGAAATATAGGAATTTCAATCGAATTTCATCGCTATCAAACTTTCGAGTCTACAACATTAAACAAAAGATATCAAATTCTGAATAATCCTAACATATCACTAAGACGAAACACTTCGAATCAAGAAGCAAATTCTGCGGGTAATGTCTCCAGACATTCATTCTTACTAGCACTTAGGTACTTATCATATAAACAATAAATACAAACTTATTACACCACACGTGTAAATACTAAAGCCTTATACTAGATAGCCTAGTGTAGGTAGGTACTATCACCAAGAACTACACTGATTCCCTTCTGAAGCATAGTTCTTTGTTCTGCGGAAATGCATTCGAAAAGTGAAAGTGATAGTACATAATCCTTATTATGATTACGGTGATTCTTTGAATGATATTTGAAAACAATGGACTTACCTTTATTGTAATATTATTGTCTATTGATTGATACTTTTATACTGACCATTTAACCCCTGAGCTGTCTAGTTACGGGTCCTGGTCCCTACTGACTCAGCCACATTTCTATTGAAGTCCTAATGATTTGGAATATGTTAAATTCACTGACCAAAACTTTACTCTTTCAAAGAAACACCTATCCTGTCAGTATAATTGACCCAAGCAAACATTTATAACCTAGAGGATAATAGTGGAGCAAAATGTTATCATTGCAATGCAGTGATCTCTTATCCGATAACTATAACATTACAATTTGTTTCTGGGATCTTCTAAACTTGACGAGGTGACACGGCACCAGGTTAAGACATCTACATTACAAAAGCCAGCACCAAAATGGGCGAAAATCGTTTTTGTTTATAATAAATAGCCTTGCTGCTTACATCTAAGATACACATTAATGTTTTTCTAGAATCGAGGTTTGTGTCCAACTACGTTTAACAAAGCTGTTATTTTCTATCGTGATGGTAATGTGTTATCGGTAAAATTTACGCCCATCCACTTTTAGATCTTGTATCCGAAAGAAGGGTATAGTTCAGCATGGTCTTCATGATCGAAATGTGGATATGAGGCACCGATTTTGCTGATGTTACACAACTCTTAGGCGTATTTATCTACCAATGCAAGCCAAAGTCAAAGTCAAGTTCTCCAATGGTTGGTGAAGGGTGAAGCATATGGGGTATACTTATTTATTCACACCAAGGGTTCTTGCCCCCCCCCCCACCACATTATGGTCTATTGTATTTTTTTTAACCTTCTCAGCGGCGTACAAGTTACACCCCCTCCTTTATAATAGGTAACTGATAAATAATTGTTCCTAAAATGCCCACTGGAGGTTGGTAATCAGGTCTCGGATTTTCGACATTCAACACAGCAGCCCAATCACGAACAAAGATTCGATAGAAAACTATCGAAAAGCCAAATGTCAGTGAAACTTGTTCTTTATAATTGAAACAAAAAGTAAACTTTAGAAAAAACCGACTTCCACAAACCCTATTTGATTAGATTGAGTTTAATACAAACTGTAACCCCTTATCCCCCCACCCTTGGGGAATTAATTTTGTCAAATCCCATCTCAGTGCTACCCCACGCTACTAAGGAACCTCTGTAGGTACAAAGTTTCATGGCTCTCGGTCCACCGGTTTAGGCTATGCGTTGCCTGCCCGTCAGCCACGCATTGTATTTGTACCTAGTATTGAGCAGATCTGGTGGCCATATGTGGTCTTCATCAGCAGTTCCGCATCACAATATTATGCTTACCATGTGCATTTGCACGAGTTATTATGAAAAACACAAAAATCACTATAGGTCTGCCTATAATATTTGAAGAGTTCCCTCAATTTCTCCAGGATCCCATCATCAGATCCTGACCTGGTGTCAATGGGACCACCCTTGAGGTATTACCTATACGCCGAAAAAAGATTTGTTCAAATCGGTTCATAATTGGCGGAGTAATCGCGTAACAAACATAGAAAAAAAAAAAAAAAAAAAAAACATACGGGTCGAATTGAGAACCTCCTCCTTTTTTGAAGTCGGTTGAAAATGACATAAAATATATTTTCCTGCGTTCTCGAAAACGTTTTACGATCTCGGAAACGTTCGTGATCGAGGCTCGGTAGCCGAATCACGAACAAAGATTCGATAGAAAACTATCGAAAAGCCAAATATCAGTGATTCTTATTCTTTATGATATGACATAAAATATAATTTCCTGCGTTCTCGAAAACGTTTAACGATCACGAACGGATGACAGCGCGTAAAAAGTTTTCGAGAACGCAAGAAATTATGTTTTATATCATAAAGAATAAGAATCACTGACGTTTTGCTTTTCGCTAGTATCGAACACTTTGTTCGTGATTGGGCTACAGATCAAAATAATTATGGTACTTATTCCCTTCTTGAAGTATTATACTTAATTATACACATTGGTATAGTTACCTAAACTCGCACTGGGTGTCACTCCCACTCCCGCTAAGCAGACACAAACAGAGATCATCTCACAAACACTCGCAGTAGTTCCTTTACCCTTTCAACTAAACGCACACTTCTTTACAACGTAATTAAACAGTTGAACTCCTAGTCGAAATTAGTCACCCACTCCTACAGTTCTTAAACCACTCGAACGTTACGTCGCACGTTGAGCAGTTTTCCAACGTTGCACGCTGTTGAGTAGTCTGTCGCACCCTCGCGGCCGCTTCTACAAAACGTTGCACTTCTTGAAGAGCTTGGACCGCTTCACCTTGCCCGGCACCTCCCCGTTGGTGGCCCGCGAGTCGTCGGACTTGCGCGCGCGGATCTCGCGCATCAGGTCGAAGAATACCTGCAGACCGACACCGCTTTGTAGACGACACCACATGGCAACGGAAAGAGGCGAGCACGAACTTTGGACGAAACGGGTAAGCAACGGTTTCTGGATTGAGTAACTCTAAGATAAATTAAGTATTGTTATGTTATGTCACATTCGTTTTTGCTCACAATGCAGAGACAATGACGACAATGAAAGACACTGCACAATAAATAATCATTTGATTAGCATACGCCCATACTAATATCTGAGTCAAGTTAACAGTTAAAAAAAGTTTACTTACTCGATGTTTTAAAGTTCGTCCTTACCCGGATTGTAACAGGAAATCTGTTGTGAGATACATCCATAATATATTTTAGTAACCACATCAAATTTCCTGTACATTGAGCCCATCACCGTGTTTGATAGGAGTTGAGCACACTTTGAATGTAGGGTATAGATACTCAATGAAAGCTTTTGCATACAACGCCGAAACACAATCGAAATTGACATTTGACATGACATGGCAAAACATTCACAATGCTTTTGGTTATAAGCCGAGGCGCTTTAACCGACCACCATTATTACATAATTTACAGTCTCCCAAAGATCTTTCGGCACGTCAGTGACATTAACAGGGAGACGCTAGTTCTACGTAACGTAACGTAACTGTCAAAAAGCGTCAGTTCCAACAGTCACCGCGAGCCAAAAGATCACTGGACAGCTGTATACAGCTGTTCACTGTCAATATTTATGCTAGATTGCCAGCTGTCAAAAAATGTTGACGCTCACACCCAACGGCTCACCTTGTCGACATTCTCCCTGGTCTTGGCGCTGGTCTCCACGTAGGGCACCTTCCACTGGCGCGCGCGCTCGTCGCACGTGTCCAGGGGCACGCGCCGCTTCTCGCCCAGGTCTGCCTTGTTGCCCACCAGCAGGAACGGGATGTTCTCGCCCTCGCCCTTCACGCGCAGGATCTGGTCCCTGGAAGCGTGCATGTGAGAGGTTAATACTAATAACGACCTCAATTTACTAAAGGCGAACTCTTAGCTGTCGGGGATGCAGGACAGCTGTATAATATATATGCTAATATTGACATGCCTCACGAATATTGGTAGGTCTCACAACTATTGACAGATGTCGCGACAATTGACAGGTGTCCTGAATATTTACAGTCTCCCAACGATCATTTTCATTCATCGATCATTTTTTCGATCATTTTAATTCTCTGCATGCAACCGAAGCCAATTCTCCACTAGATGCCGCCTAGTGCGGTGTTATATACTTTCAGTTCTCTTGTACGGAGTAGAAGCGTGGACACTGAACCAAACATTATTCACGTTTGGAAGCCTTGGAAATGTGGGTATACAGGAGAATGTTGAAAATATCTTGGACGGATAGTCAAAAACGAGACAGTACTGCAGATAATGCACAAATGTTTGGAGCTTCTTAAAACTATAAAGATCAGAAAATTGCAGTACATGGGGCACATAATGCGTGGTAGCAAGAACCACTTCCTCCAATTAATCCTGCAAGGAAAAATACCCGGCCGCCGAAGACCTGGCCGACCAAGAACCAACTGGCTTCAAAACCTCACCGAATGGTTCAGTTTGAACACTGAAGACATATTTCGAGCCACAACACCACGGTCACAGACAGCCACAATGATAGCCGACCTCCGATAGGAGATGGCACTCGAAGAAGAAGAAGAACGATCATTTGGCACTTGAGTGATTATTACCTATTTTGACGCACAACACAACACGTACCGAATCTATCATCAAGCGTTACTTCCACCTGCCGCTCGCCGCGTACCAAAATATCATTGGAAATCTGTACAGACACCACAGATGTTGGCTTTCAAAACCCCCCACTGACCGGAACTCCTGCGTGAGGTCGAAGCTCTCGGGCTCCGTGATGCTGAAGACGCACAGGAACCCCTCGCCGGACCGGAAGTAGTTGTCGCGGATGGCGGCGTAGTCCTCCTGGCCGGCCGTGTCCAGGATGTCGATTTGTACCTCCTCGCCGTCGAGCACCACCTGCACATAATCATCGTCATCACCAACATCATCATGAATATTATAAAAGAAGTCCTGAGCGACTGACTGACGAACGGTTTCCTGGGCACTGATTAAGTTGGCAGGTTGGATAAATCATTTTCAGCCTATCACGTGTCGTTATTTTGAATAATAGCGGCTCGTGATTAGAAATAGAAATAGACAGATAGATAATAGACAGATAGATGTCACAAAGACGTCTAAAATTGGCGGTTTTTGGCGTAATTTTGTATGGGAAGTTTATATGGACTCAATGATCTGGATGTGTCCTTAATTTGACGTTGAAGTGCAACTACGCATACAAAGTTGCGTGCGGTAGTCAAAACACACATGCATGACCCTTTGAAGTTTATTTCATTAGGGCTGTGTCGAGAGCGATGGTCGAGAGATATTAACCACCACGAACCTAGTCGCAACTTTTACCGATACACCAGCCTTAGATGGTCTGCCTGACACGATTTTCCCCAGGATGCCATACAATATAAAGTCAAAGCTATTTGCTAATTAAAATAAATATAGGTGCACATGGAAAATATTTGATTGCGGTAGGTATTGTAGGTATATGATATGATGACATCATATCATATACAATACAATAGACAATACAATATCACATTGTGATATTGTATTGGTGATATTGTATTGTCTATGGTCGGTGAGTTTTCTTGCGTCTTATTGTAATATATTATAGTCTATTCGTGATAAGAATGCAGTAAAGTCATCACTGTCCGGCGGCCTAGCCACGCCCCGTAACCAATCGAATCGTTTCCAATTATCACCAGACCAGTTGAAGGCAAACTTTCGAACGCCAAGGTTGTGTCCTGTCCTGTGTGTGTGTGTTAACAGATTTAAATTTAAATTTCACTGCATTCTTATCACGAATAGACTGTAACTCTACGATTCAACTGATTTGCGATCTGCGGCTCTTTTATGGAGTTCACCTAACTTAACAGTTTACGTCCAGGAATCTGATAAAGCTAAGAACTATTCTTATATACCGGACCAGAAATAACTACTGAATCGAGGAATAAATCTACTGAAGCACAAACTTAGCTCGAACGAAAGGGGTCGCTTACATCCAGGGAGCACTTATCAAGTGGAAAGCGCATAGATACATTTTCCTTTGAAACACAACTCACCAATTTACGGGCGGCGGGGGACGAGGTAAGAGAGCTGTGATTGGTCAGCCGCTGCGAAACTGTCTGGCGGCCCGTCATCGTACAAAAGTTGCGTATGCGAACGTTTGTTGAACACAACAAACGTTTGGCGAGCCGCATTCCCCCGCAGGCGCAGTCAATTGGATATCCTCTATTCTTATAGTCTCTGCTTACATCCTTTCCTCATCAAAACATCCCTTAATTAACGCTCAGTTTGCGTTGCGATGAGCACCTGGGCCACATTTTCTGCCGCTTACTTCCAAAAGTAATTCATGGAAGCCATTTACTATTTATGCAAAGTCGTGCGATAGATTATTTCATCCGGTACATTTATAGTGATTTTTAGGTAATCGGATAGTATCCCGATAGTACACTCTGTACCGAACTGTGTGTCTTATCATCTCTCACACTTCCTGTACTATAATGAATTGAATAGTTACACCGGTGTTTCTAGGAATAATCAAAATTGTAAAACGAGGGCGGTTACAGTTAGCAAGGGAGTGAGACAGCGGTGTACCTTCTACTCTAGCTCGTTCTCGCTCACACGCTCACGCGACACGTCGTCGTCTATATTTGCGGTCGCATACAAAATGCACTTTTAAAGAAACACAAGTGTCCGTCGATTCTTTAGGCGTAAAAGTTAAGCTAAAATATCTATGTAAACTGACAACTACGAATGTTCTGTGCTCTGAGAAACCTCAGTGGTTTATGAGTACTTTTTAAGATAACATATACCTATGTTACTTAAGATACAAAGAATAAATAAAAAATAAAAAAAAAGTTTGGAATCAAAACTGTGACATGTCAACCTGTCGGATTTCAAGCTGTAAGTTTAATTCGTTAGGTTTATATCACGACTCGAGAACAGGGCAGGCTGTTTAATTAAAATGGACTACTATACCGACCTATTTCATGAATTAACATTATGTAGCGATGCTACAGCCACTATCCATTATGTTATTAATATTTAAGTGGCCTTTACGATCAATACTTCATTTAGAAAGGTGACTTCAGGAAGTTATTCTTGTCAAATGTACCAGTTTTTGGCTAACACAACAGTATCTTACAAAATTATGATGAGAATAATGACTCGTACGAGATTACCTAGACAGTGAAAGTATTCGTGGTATTTATGTTAATCTCAGAACAATAACTAAAGCAATGTTTATCCATTCATAGACAAGTTCGATTCATAGAAATCATCATGCCGTACCCAACCCATGAGCCTGCCAGAGGAGGCTCAAGGTTAAGGAGAAATGGAACCTTTTCAAAAAATATCTGTTTTTACGCCAATCTGTCACAATCACAACAGTATTGGAAACCGCTATTTTTGGCAATAAATATAGAAATGAATTATTAGGCACGTCGGCGTATCGCGTGCTATTCGACGTGATATTCGTGGAAATGGAAGCAAAAACAAAACTATTGCACGTTTTCTATTGCTGCTACATTAACATACAGGATCCATGTCACTTTCACTGTGTCTCCATGACCTCGCTAGCTCCGGTCAGACAATGACCACTTTCATACAGTTTACATAAATTCGGAAAGCGGAAAGTAGGTCATACATCGAACCAGCTCCATTTTTCATTCGCTCCTGTGATATGTGACTCGCGCAACGAGTGGTTCTGTCTGACCAATCGTTGCAGAGCGAATTGAATATAAAGAACGAAAATCGGTAGAAAAGAGCGCTCGGTTGCAAAAGAGCGATTGAGAAATAGAGCTCCTGAAAACGTCATTTTTACCATTTACTGATGAAACTTTGTTGTCGGCTAGCTGTCACGCTTAAGGACTACTGGATAACTGGCGAAACGTGGGTAATGCTGTGCCTCTGCCACATCGTATGGGAAAAGACGTGACGCTATATTTGTTATTGTCTTGGATAAAGCTCGAGAAACACGCAGAGTTTAACGTAAGCTTCCATCGTAAGCGAAGCTCATTATAGTAAGCTTCAAGATCGATTGAAAGTTTTAAGAGCGCTAGCAGTTGAAATTACAAAATCTTCACTGAATTCCAGCAGTAATTATTACGCGATTATGACTGCAATGGAAGATTATTATGAAAAACGATAAAAACAAATGACTCGCACTCGGCCGCGTTTCGAAAACATACGCAACAATAACCACAAGCCTATTCAGAGCTATCGAGATATAATCGATAAGAAATTTCTCAATTCAGCCCGCACGATCGATTCTCAGTTTTTTCAGTGCATTGATTGCGTATACAATCACTCGACAGTGCGACGGCGGCAATTTTGCTGACTTCGGAGATTACGTGTACAGTTTGGTTCTGAGTTTGACAAATCTAAATTGGTACCGTGCTAAACAAAGGTAGAACTATGAATCGTTTGAGACTTTTTGAACTATGTATAGTAGTTTGACACTTTTAGATAATTAATCATAATCATGATTATTGGTACCAATTTGGGAGGAGTACGCTAACTAAACCCTCTAAACGTCATCTTAGTTGGTTTAATCAACTGATGACGTCATTATGGCGTTTAGAGGGCTTAGTTGTATTTTTAGTTTAGTGCGTTTTCCTCCCAAATTGGTACCAATATATCTATGTACAGCGACCGTTGATTCCAGTGTTATTATTTACTCATTTTCTTAGATATACATATAATGCACTTTATGCCTCCACAGTCCACAGCCAAACAAACCATTTCAAATTGGTCCTTCGAGACATCAACAAAATAACAATCTAGCAGCGCAATTCTCGTCAAATATCGAGTGAACGATCTTGCATAACAGAGTCTCGCTAACGCATTCCACAGATAAAACTATATTTTTAACAGTCTGTTGATGGTGCGAGCATCTGGTTCGTATACTAACATTTTAATTAAAGTGCGGCTGTAAGTTCAACAGACAGGCTTAAGATATCCTGTCTTTATGAATAGTTTTCCGTCCGAGTAGGGATCTCTGATATGAAATGGCAATGCCTAGTGAGAGGGCAAATCAGAAGTACTCGTAATGTAACCAACAAGCGTTGCTTGAGTGACGCTTAAGAATTTTCAGGGAGCAAAAGATGCCTTTAAGGGCGGGCCCTAGGCAATCAGAACTTAGAATTTCATCCTTAACTTATTTTTAGAGGAAATTAAATAAAAAAAGGTTAAAGCCAAGCTAAGCAAGTGCAACTGAGGAACATACTGTGCCATTTTTTATAATGATTAATTCAGATGCGGTGCGAAATTGTAAATTAAAACATTGTGACAGACAGATTTTCTGGCAACTTCAGGAGACTTTTCTATCGAGCAAAATTAATAAATTAACGTTTATGGGAAAGCAAAGCCACGCTGACCCCCTTGATAAACAAGCTAGTGAAAAACATACAGCAATATTACTCGTCATTGCGAGCGATTTGCGTTTTGCTAAAGGCTGTTTTTGCCGAAGGCGCCATCTTAACGTAATTGGTAGGCATCAGACTCTTCCTTTCTGGACCTCGAATTTTATGGAACTGGAATAACAATAGTATGTCAATTGCCCCAAAGGGCGCATCAAACCTTATTGGCAGTCAGTCTCCAAAGAAAATAAGCGCCGCCGCCGCCGCCGATAAGCAAAATACTATATTTTGCGTTCCAGGAGCTATCGATAACCTACTATTGTTATTCGAGCTACACACGAGACTCGAAGCCTTTGCTAAAGAGCATGATCGAGGATAACAAGAACGCTAATAGATTTGGCTCTGCCACCAGCCCGCGCGCCACATGCGTCATTACCTTCTTCCTGTAGCTGTCCGCCTTGGTGGGCTCGTAGTCCTCCACGAACTCGTCGTACATGAACTGCAGGGTCAGCGCGGACTTGCCCACGCCGCCGGACCCCACCATGATGACCTTGTGCAGGGTCGGCGCGGCGGCCGGCTTGCGCGACATGGCGAGGCGGGGGACACGGCACTTCTGCAACAAGACACACTTCATCATCATCATCATCATCATCATCGGCAACTTGTTTCCGCCCACTGCTGGGTACAAGCCTCCGCCCTTTTGTGCGAACTTATCCAGTCCTGTGCCAATCGAATCCAGGTCTTACCCGCAATATGTGTAATGTCGTCGACACACTTGGATACAGGCAAATACATTGCTTCCATTCATGTAAAATGTAAACCATACCAGGCCATGTGGAGACCCGACGAACACCTGTCGAATGTAGCCCTCAAATAGTGCCCAAAGGGGAAACGCAAGAAAGATCGCCCCAAAACAACGTGGCGACGTTCAACGGAGAAAGAGTCCGCCATTGTGAACTCAGATTGGGCGGAGCTAGGGAAAATGGCCCAAGATCGGAACAAATGGAAGTCTGTACTGAGTGAGAGCCCTATATCCTTGCTGAGAGGTGACAGGATTGTGTAGTCCCCATTGATTCTGTGACAGACCGAAAAAGCGACAGAGGCTCTGTCCCTAAAATAATTTTTTGGACAACGAAATTGTAATAAAATAATTAACTTCGTTGTCCCCATCGCCTGTCCTCACTGAATGGGGGCAGAGGCGATGGGTACAACGAGACTACACCGACAGGGGTGATGGGATGATGAATGATGATGGATAGCGACATAACATGTAAACATCCAAGAGCTGGTGTGTAAGACAGAATGACTGCCAAAGGAAAGGAGGCTGTACAGGGCTGTGAAGATCTTGGCAGCCTCCGGTCGACTCTCGACGAAAACTACTGAACCTTGACCGATGTGAGCTGAGACGACAGACTTTTGACTCAGACGAAATTTAGACTACGACGTGACCTCAACTGTGTTGGCCAAATAAAGCCAGTATTTCTAATACCGAGGATTGATTTTTCGTCCTCACCAACTTCTTAGATACTTGAATAATGATTACGTGAGTAGGATGTTCACAAGATGATGAATGAGAATAACGACTCCAAGTCTGATACATTTCCTTAGCGTCCACGGCGAGTGATAATTGCATCTCATCTAGTAGGGCATGTCACGCTCTTGACAGAAAAGTTCAAGCTCTGTTAACCCCAAATACACAACACTTTGTTTTTCCAGACACAATGCTTCGTTCTAACAAGTCTCATCATCAACAGCCATCTGGGTAAGTGGCAGCGACCATAAACTAGGCTTTTCACCCATTGTTTGTGAGTTCCCACGGTAGTACCTGGGAGTGAGGTCAGCAGGACAAACGGTCTCGAACGACAGTTAATTAGTTAGCTAATCTACTTGAACCTTTGGTAATTTAATTTTCGAAGTTTGAACTAAATTAAGTCTTGAAGTTAGCAAGAAGTTTGTCTTATTATGATGTGTTTCAGCTAGCCAAGATATGGCCATTGATATCAAAGAAAGCTTCATCCTGGACTTATCTAGGTAAAATTTTGGAACGAAACCAATTTTTCAGGTTCCACAATACGTCCCATTTTCGACTCTTTGTGAACTCGCTATTGTAATACAAACACCATGTTTTAATTGGGCATTGTATGTTGTCCAGGTAGTTTTGCACTGGAATCAAAAGGCTGATAAGATCACTAGTCAATTGTGTTAATTGTTTCCACGACTCGCGCCGCCTCGCTCCGCGGCACCATTCCGATAGCCTGAAGACACGTGCGTGGCAGTCGCATACGCATCGAACTCGCCTACACACAGACGAGTAGGTGCATCCCGAACGAGATATGTCGGACAAGGCCGATCATCATGTAACTAACTACTGATAAATGAATGGACATTTTCGTCATAATAAAATGTGAGGTCAGTATCCTAAGAAAAGTCCCGAACGTGTTTCGCCAGCCCGAGTTTAACTTGTCGCTACTGCCAAATCAATGGGATCATCAATCAATCATTTTAGCTTAAACCAAATACAACAGTAGAGCTTTGTACCTTGTGTGTTGAGCAGTTTATTACGTCAAATAATCAGCAAAATCATGAGAATATCCAATGCACCATAATCATTTACTCCGACTGACTGACCTGTCTCCATTATTAAAATATATAAAATTAATTTAATACAATCGATGCGTGTTTTCCGATAAAATTCTTACCAATATCCAATGGGTTTGTTTCTTTATAGCAATTTTGACCGCTTTCCGTGGGCTCGAGGATCGTGTTTGTGGCCAGCTTTAAGAAATGGATGCCTCTACCTCGCCTGCGCACTTGTTCATAAGGTTGGTTGGTCAGTGCGCGGGCGGGTTTACAACAAAGACGTACCTCAGCGATTAACACGGAAAACAGCGCGTGCGGCGCATGCGTGATGACATGGCCGCGCATGTAAATTAATGGTCCGATTGCAGCGCGTTATCTGTGGCGTTTGCGGTTTTTTGTATGGTGCGATGAACTCATCAAGTTGTCGCTAATGCAGTCGTGGTAAACCATTCAATCGTTTGATTCACACACATACACATTTATGTGGGTATTGGCACATAGATTGCTGCTGGCCCCACACTAGGATACCCTGTGTCGTTCGTGGGAACCAGAACCAGCGACGTCAAAAAGATGTTAAAATACAAGACGTGGGGATTTATTTTTCTTTCTCCCCAGCCAGGATTCGAACCCGGGACCTTTGGCTTGGGAAGGGAAGCCGCGATCACAATACCAGAGAGCAGCGGGCGTCGACTGCAAGCCTGTGACAACGACGACATAACATGTGCGACGACACATGAAGATGTGCTCATATTCAGTGTGGTAGATTGAGCAGAGAAAAATGATGATTGTGTTGTCCGAAAGATAGAAGGAGTGATAAACTGGCTAAGTACCACTTAGCTAGTAGCACTGAGGGACATGACAAGTAGTCAACTTAGTAAGTTGTGGGCATCAGGAGCGCGAATCAAGGAATGTATAGTTTGAAGAGCAATTATACCAATTTTCATGAAAATATAGGCTAAGGCCTTGCCTGCGATATACCTACTCGTAATACTAAGAACACTGACGCCACATAATTTTGAAGCGACATTATTATTAGTTTCGTATAATTGATATCTCATGCTATTGAAGTGGTTATTAAAATATTTTAATCATTGAACACCTCAGCATCAGTTTCACACAAAAGAAAACATGTCATGTTAGGATTGTTAGGAAGTAAAGTTCAAGGCTTTAAAATAGTTTCTGAAGTTAATAACTTTCTGAGTCACTCACAAAGCCTGACTGATTCACAAATCATGAGATGACTTCATGAACATATTATGCCACTTGGTGTAAATTATAAATACATAGAAACAATTGGTGAGGTAGAATTAATGATTCATAAAGATTTGCAGTGATAAAGTAACTTTTATGGATTCTGTGATAACCAGTGATCGGAGTAGGCAGAGCTATTTTATGTACTTGCCATATGTAAGAATAATATGGATACTCCCCGAATCTCGGGATTTCGGGATTGAATTCTAGTGGTGCAGAAAGAGACAAAAACAGGTGGGTCACTCTTGTTTTCGTTTCGTTTCGAGGAACACCCCGCTATTGTTTTTGTTTGGCGATATCACGACGAGTTTCAACAAAGCGGCAACGTCGCACGTTAGGAAAAAAGTTTGGCAACGTGTTGCTGATATAAAATTTACAATGTCGCTCATGCGCTTATTGCCTTACATAAACCATGTTTTATACTTATTGATAAAAACAATTATATTTATTAAAACCCCGGAGTATCAGTCCCAATACCATGGATTATCCATAATAATATCAATGTTTGCGGTCAATGAACCTAAATAGCTCTGCCTACTCTGATCACTGGTGATAACCAGCATTTACAGTTAATCAGATTTATATTTTAAGCTAGTTTTCTTATTTTCTTTAGTATAATATTAATGGGTGTTTTTAACATGAAAGGTGATGTTTTTAACACGCAACTAAACCCAAAAAGTTTTACTTTGGGAGAAAGTAACCCAATCTGTAGCCAGTTTCATGAAAAAACGCCTTAAAAATGTAAAAGTATTATTTATAGTTTTATTACACCATTCAGCATTTTTATAAGGTTATTAATTATGGTTCTGTATGCACAGTAACCAACTAAACATTTGATTTTCCCTCAAAGTTTCAGCATGTTGTCTATTGTTTCCTAAGTTTTAGCCTAGTTTTAGTTTGCTTTGAATTTTTCGTTACCTACACCCATTTTCACCTACACCCCATCTAGGGGACCAATAAAAATTAGATCAGTGTTAAAGAAAGTTGATTCTCAACATAACATTGGCATGTCAATCAACACTAACAATATTAACATACTTCGATAATAACAACAGTTATTAAAAAATGCCAACAACAGACTGCAAAAGACAAAAACAGGCATCTTCACACTTGAATTGCTGAGAAATAGAAATCTATTAGAACAATGTGCCGTGAAACCAGTGCTGGAAGTATACAACTTGTTTATGCCTTGTGAGAATAGAAAATGTACTGATAGGTGATTGCTTCTTGCATTATTTATAGCCTTCATGTCAGAGGAGTTACGCAGATTAACCATAATGTGTCTCAAGTCTTCAACAGTAAATTCTTGAATTTTCCCATAGTTGTATAATATCTATTTTAAGTACACAGGTGCAGGTACTGGGTTTGTTCCAAAACAGTTCATTGATATCACAAGAGGAAAATCTTTGGAATCTTAAGTAGTATGATCTAACACATAAGATAGATAGAAAGGTAGATAATCCATTTATTCACTGTAAGAATACACACAAATACAATACAAATTCTTACAAAACAAGATATAATTGTGTTTGTCTTTTTATAGGGAAGATAAATGTCTGTGAGATTGTCTCTCTTTCAGACCCTTACCCACACAAATCTTCCTCTCATCCTAACTTGGTTTGCTGGAAAAAATCTCTTGCTAGAGAAAAGCTTGAACAACTTTCTTAGTACACATTAATAAAGAATTTAATTTTCTGTCTAATTGTCAGTGCATTTTCAATATTATGAATTATGAACATTTACTAAGTATCTTCTATTTTAGGCTGTCTGTATATAAAATCTATAAATAAGGTGACAACTTAATGAAATACTATTCTTACCTTCTGTTCCTCAAGGAAGGTAGATGAGAGGTGATAAGTGAGCGCTGAGAACATTACTGAGCCTACAACATCATCTCCTGCTCACAGGAGACACATGAGACTTCACAACACCACATTACTACCCAAAAACTCCACAAATAACAATACAACTCAACAAATTGTAGCAACAAAATCACACACAATGCCACAAATGTACCTGACTCACAAGTAATTTACAAAGAACAGTGTCTGAAGGCTTCCTGATTAGGTCTCTTTGTAACGATCTCAGGAATGTGCCATCAAGCGTTATCGTACGGAAACTCAGTGAGTCACTGATGAAACTGGTGCTGAACGAACTGGCCAAGAAGCCGGCCGTTAACGCGATCGATCTAACTGTAGCTAATAGCTACGGAAACAAGGCACGCTACTAGGGGGAGGAACGCGTGAGAACCACCACACAATCGGCAAGACACTAGGGCAGAGCAAGAGGCGTTGCCACAGCAGTAAACAATCACGTCACGAGATAGAAATAAGCGGTCAGGTTATACTAAGACGCTACATTGCAGCATGGTTGATATGGCACTTACCCTGAATTGCTAGCAGCTCATGTAACACCAAATCCTCACAAAAATTGGTCGCTTTCGCTGATTGATTTCACTTTTTTCGGTGATTTCTGCAATCGTACGAAAACTGTCAAAAATGAATGACTGATGATTGGATGCCATTTGTTGCTGGCCAAACTGAAAAGCGACATCTATGGATAAAAAACTCTATTTTTATATATCCATGAAACTTGTTCTTTAATACATTATAATAAGGACTATTTTAAATAGTCGGACAGGCACTTCTTTAAACGCGAATAAAAGATTTCCCGGCATGTGTGGCAATCTGTTGTATGAGTGCTACTCTGCTGATCATTCAAACATTTCGTCGTTGTGATATTATGATATATCCCGCTTTTGTTTTACGTGTCATGTCAGCCAGATAGGGATGTAGTACCAAGAAATACGCATACCTAGTAGTGCGTAAAACCAGCTCCTATTTATTATTTTTATAAAATAAAATTACGAACTTTAGTCTAGGCAATCTAAGGAAGAAAGTTGGCAATACCGAAAAAACTTTTCGTTTTGAAACTCAATTTTACGCGTTTTATTTTTGCATGCAAAAGTTTTTTTTTTCAGTTCTGAAATCTGCCCCCTTATTCGCTAACTCACTGATCTGATCACTCAATGATGATCGGTAAAAATTAAGAAGTTATTGGACTTGCAATTTCTCACGCTAGGTGGCTCATCTGCGACGATCCCTAAAATTTGACGGAAAGTATCAAATTACATATATCCAGTTTTTCTAGCTCAGTTTGAAGTTCCCACACAGACAGTCATCAGCGAATACGTAATGTGGTTTTATATCGCAATTATAAGCACGAAATTGAAACCCGACACTTGATACAAACGTAAACAACATCGATATATACAATATATATACTATTGAAGTCTGTGGCAAACAAGGTATATTTATCTCCGTTTAGCTGTCAGTTTTGCGCTATAATATCGTGTAACCTATACCCTATCCAACATAGGATGATCTCTGACAGCTGTCAGTGTCAAAACACGCCTAGAGTCTGGCCAGTGAAAGAAGTCCCAAGAAAACCGCGGCAAATATAAAAAATCTTAATGTGGCCACATTTACTGTACACCGAATTAACGGAGTTGATACTTTGATGTTTTTTTTTTTAATTTTATTGTTCGATACCTATTTACTCTCATGACTTGGTTGATTGGTTGAAAAAGAGAATATCATATTAGTAAAAACGCGCGTTCGTAAATTCATAGAGCATTGAATGGGTTAAGTAGGTACCTACATATTTTTTACCATGCTTAATATATTTTTTACCATGCCTATACAGTTTCCCACTGCTGGGCAAAAGCCTTCATTTCGAGTAACATACTTAATTAATAAACTTTATTATTCTGTTTCATAGTCATAATCAGACTCAAATAATTCAAAACCCGTATTTAAGCCACCTGGAAACAAATATGAGTAATTGCAATCAACCACATTTGAATAAATGTATAATATCCAAAAGAACAGATTAGTAAGTAAAAATAATAATTAGTAACTAAAACTAATAATAATAAATAGTCAAGTAAAGTATCAAAAACTTGTAAGCCAAGTATAAGCAAAGTAACAATTCGTTTGACATGTAAATAATGTTGCCATCATCAAAGTTTGAAAACTACCAAAGGACAGGATTCGCTGGCCAGACTCTATGAAGTATCGTATTTTTCGACTGTAAAATGTATAGAGACAATTAACATACTTTATTGGCAAATAGTGACGTGCTACACTTATCGTAAGACACGTTATCGATCTTGACTCGAAACATATAATAGAATATTGATGATATTGTGTAAATACACGGTAAATGAAATAGAAATACTACGATCGTTCGTACGACTAATCGTACGATTCGACCAATCTACCGAGGAACTGATTATAAAACTACAAGACTGCTCCAGCGAGTCAGACTTTGATGGTGGCTGTGAATCGATATCACAAGAATAAAAACAT
Source organism: Argyresthia albistria (assembly GCA_963457715.1). Classification (NCBI taxonomy): domain Eukaryota; kingdom Metazoa; phylum Arthropoda; class Insecta; order Lepidoptera; family Argyresthiidae; genus Argyresthia; species Argyresthia albistria. The sequence goes on along the minus strand of OY735266.1, from coordinate 1,397,708 downwards.
GTTACAACATCCTTTTGTTTAATTTGCTTGAAACATTCAGAAACTTTAGTTAGAATATCGATAATTTGTATCGATATTATCCCCATGCCTAGTAAAGTCACAGTGACAAGCTGTCAGAGATCATCCTAAGTTGGATAGGGTGTAGGATATCAAAATAAGTCGGCTAATATTATCCGACTTATTTTGATATCCTTGGTTACACGATAATTGAACGACACCAATAACTTCCTAATTTTTACGGATCATCATCCGCCGCACTCAGAGTTGCGTTCGTTTATTCACACCCGGTGTAGAGTATGTACACGGTGTTAAAACACTGAATAAAGAACGCTGTTTAGAGTGAATAAACGAACGGCCGGTGTGATATCTGGTGTCAACACCGTACACCGGGTGTGAATAAACGAACGCAACTCAGAGAGATTTACATAGTCAACCATTAAGTCCGTAGACAGAGAAACCTATAGACAAATGAACGCTGTAACCCGCATTGAGACAGCAATATTTCTAGGAAATGTTGCCATCCTAAACACCTTCGCCGAAAGTAGGGATTTCTTTTAAGGTTAATTAACAAGGGCCCTTTTGGAGGTTTGTGCTATAAAATAAAAGTCAGCTGTGTAATATCAAATATTTTTTATTATTAACTTATGGATGAATTGAATGAACATTTAACCTACAGCTGTAGATCTTTTGGCGTGCGGTGACAGGTAGAAACTAACGATTTTTGACAAGATCATTGCATGAGGTTGCGTAGTAGTGACGCCCCCCTGTAAACGTCACTCACACGCGAAAGGATCGTTGGACGAGTATATATGTTTTTATGGGAAGTAAATAAAAAAAATCTTTGGATATCCCATAGTAATTTAACTTGAAGTCAGCTATAGGTTCGGTCTGCTTTGTGGACGGACCAGACGATGGAGCAGATCCACTAGCTATTTGTGGATCTAGCAGGACCTGAAAAATAATACACATAATAACATTAGTTAAAATTTATGTAGCACAAAACGACACTGCCTATGTCTATACTGTAGGTATATTGTTATAGAGGTTCTCTAATGAGTGGAAAGCAACTTTGTTTATCATGCATGATATAATGGCACAAATACTAATTGGAACAATAAATAAATAAATGACTTTTCCCAAGCAGTGTGGGAGGCATAATTGTGCCCAATTTTAGCCAGTTATTTAATAGCCCATTTTGAGTGACAGGGCCATCGCTGCAGCTATTGAGATTGAAGGTTTCCTTAAGATGTTTTCCATCAGCTTTAGAATGTCCGTACAATGTATAAGTTACATCACTTACCTCATTGGAACACACCGGGATTCGAACCAAGCGTTAAAATATTATACATACCTATTTAAAAAGATGAGTAATTTAAAATTTTAATAGGTGCTATGTAGCAGGCGATATAGACTTACACAAACTTCTATTGTAGGAAGAGCTAGCGGATCTAGATAACATTTATTTCCCAGCTTTTTAATGAGATTCTTCTCAAAGTGAATTGAGCAGACTCTACTATTATTGGGTGGTTTCCAGTTTACTCTCCCACAAGCTTTAATCCACTGGTTCCTCTCGAGTTCGTGATCAGAGAACCTAAAATGCAATAATTAAAAAAAAGTTACCTAATGACGAATATCTAGTCGTGTATATAGCTCTGTCTCGCTCGCACATGATATCAACAGGGGAGGGGTAGCTCGGCCGGTCGGTTTTTCGTCATACAAGTTTTACCATTTCTCAGGTAGTAGCGCTCAATATGAGTGCTGTATAGCGACGAAATTGTGGATTTTCGAAAGTAAGAACATGGCAACACTCTTTTGTAGGTTAGGTTTTTTACAATGTTTAATTTATTGGAAATTGAGCCTGTACAGCAATACATCTGCTGCAGAACAGGTGTTGTAGCAAAAACAACATGACATCGGCCGTGCTTAGTTGAAATAAATAAGTAAAAGAGATGAACTGACCTGTGAAAAGTGACACCGACAACATTTTTCTCGATGTACTTTTACATCCTCGAACACTACAAATAACCATATTCTTACTGATAAACTGACTGGCTTTGGACTCGAGCCACTGTTTATTACTTGTAAGCTGTATGAAAAGGCAAACACCGACTTTGAAATATTTTTTTCTTCACAAATTGTAGTTAGACAATGGTTTGACACGTCACTGAACACCGAAACGTCACTTTGACGCTTTGGAGATCGCCAAAAAACAGGTTACAGCGATAGGGACAACAAATCAATATCGCTGTGCTGCTCGCACCTGTGTGTTTTCTGATGTTGTTGTTTCATTGACATGACAGAGACAGAACATGTTACTTTGTCTATAGGTTTCTCTGTCTACGATTAAGTCAGTCAGTCAGTTTAATTTACATACAAAATCCTTTACTTAGTAATCCGAATCATTAAATTACTCTGGGCACGGCGGCGTGTTCATCACTGAGTTAGCGAATAAGCCCGCAGACGTTGCTCGCACTTTACACTTTACAGCCACACTTTACAGCTACACTTTACACTAATCAAAATTAAAACGAGCCTTTAGTAGGAGGCCGTGTCGCCTTTTACAACCCTTTTTATATGGTTTTTGTTTGACACTGTTGTTGTTGTTGACGATCATTGAAGTAAGCATAAATAAAACGTTAAATGTCAACATTTGTTATTGTGCGAATTATTTGGATCGTATATTTCATGATCGTTTTTGAGGAATAAACACTGAACTAGTGCCTGAAAATCGGCAGCAATGATGTCAGGTGCTAAACTGGATGTGATCTGGTCACCGATTCACAATGATAGGTTTATATTATGGGGCTCAGACATAACCTTGTACGAAGTAGCTCCTCTGAAAGATATCGAGAAAAAATCTACCTGTAAGTATCTACACACTCATATTACCTTTCTTCTTTTACTATCTGAATTTACGCAATGCAATAATTGCAAGATACCAAATCGAGGCGATGTAGAACAGGTTAGGGCTTAGGTTATAAAACATAAACATCCTCGAAACTCTGATAAAACCTGCTTGTTCCCTCCCCTCTCCTTTTGAAAATAATATGTGGAAACAAAATGTTCCCAACTTTAGACATAATTGTGGAAAAGGCTGATAAAAAACGTAGCTTTTTATACCTTGTAAATTGAAAAAAATTATAACTCGCTACATGTGTATTATTCTTTCAAAATTCCAGGTGTAAAGATATCATCAAGCTGTGGTGCCACAGTGCTGGCGTCTCAGAGTGCTGGTGGAGTGCGCTGCATGGATGTCAGCTCCATCGGTGGACCAACGGACACCTTGCTGGCACTAGGACACACAAGTGGGCGGGTGTCGCTTACGAGCTTAGGACAAAATGTTGACCCACTCGGCTTGGTGGGACGAGAGTTTGGTATGACTTTCTGTATTGACCTTGGCATCTACCTGAGAGCATGTAAAAATTATGTGATTAATTGCACCTTGAAATTCATCTCAGGTAGAACTCCTACTCAGCAATCCACCTCTCTCATCCCTATTTCGTTTGCTGGAAGAGATCTCTTATTAGAGATAAGCTCGCCTTTGTACACATTTTCTATGTTTTTTATTGTCCTATGTAACTGTTTGTGTGCAATAAAGAAATTATGAATTAAGTGTCTCGGATACATCACATTAGAATAACATAATTCAGTCAAAGATTCATAGTTTTCAAGATCCTTACATACATATTATGCTTATGCCTCTTTCCCAGAAGAGGGATATAAAACAATCAGCCCCCCTAGGCTAGCAAAACGAAAAAATAACTTTTTATGTATGAGATTTGACTTTTGGCTTCTCTTAGGTGATGTCACGTAGTGACTCCAGATGTCAAATGGAATGTGTCATGTCTTATTGTTTCGTTTCGCTATCCTTAGCATTTCAATTCAATTCAATAAAAAAAAAAATTGACCATAAAATCATACATATTACTTTGTCAACGTCAATATAATATTAATATTTTTGTATACTACCGCCCGTTCGGAAGTTGTGGGCTTAACTAGCTAGTTCAAGATCTAGGATGGCTGAATTAAGTTTGCCGATGGCTGAATTAAGTTTGCCGATGGCTGAATTAAGTTTGCCGATGGCTGAATTAAGATGGCCGTTTTGAGTTTTAAAATGTATCCTGTCCATCCTGGGTTTGCTGGAAGAAATCTCTTTTTAGAGATAAGCTTGCCCTTGTTCATGCCTTTTCTGTATTGTTTGTGTTTTTTTTCTGATATGTGCAATAAATATATACGAAATTAAATGAGCAGGCGAAGGGGATATGCACAAAGGCCCTGGAGCCCTATTTTTGAAATCGCTCGTGTGATATAATTTTAAAACGAGCCATCATAACGAATGATTTTCGTTCGTTATATTCATTCGCTCTGCAACGATTGGTCAGAACCACTCGTTGCGCAAGTCATACGAGCGATTATATCACACGAGCGATTTCAAAAATAGGGCTCCTGCTCATGTGGGCCAGGTGCAGGCACTTTAACCCCCTTGAAGAACAAAAGGGTATAAAATTCATACTAAATCTCTTCTCCTCAGTGCCGCGCTACTCCCGCCTCTGCAACTCAGTGGCATGGAGCCCCATTGAGTCAAACATGCTCTCCGCTGCCATGGACAAGCACCGGAGCGACCATTGCATTATGCTGTGGGATGTCCATAGAGCCGCAGCTCCAGCTATGTCTGGTGCAAATGGTAAGATGATATGCATTGGGTTCGCGAAATTTGGAAGAATAAAAGTCATTGTAGTCAAGACAAAAGTACAGCTTTTCAACAATCTTTTGTCGCGCGGTGACAGTTGGAACTAACGCTTAATGATGAGGAATGAAAAATTGTGTTGATGACGGGTTCGTTGCATTAGTTGCGTAGAGGTGGCGCCCCCTGTGAACGTCACTCATCAGCCAAAAGATCGTTGGAAGACTGTAGGTGGAAATATTTAATAGATTTACATGTAATGACATGAGTCAGTTGTGAAAATTATTAATTGAATCATGCCACAGCCATACTTTCACCATTGTACCTTCGTAACTTTTTCATAAAACTTGTTAAGTTAAGTTTCGCTTGTAGCCTTCAGAATCGGTAATGCCACGGATTGAAAATAGAACTAACGCAATTTAGTTGAACAATAATTGTTACGGATTAGCGGCGTGTTATTGCTATGTACTTCCATCCACATGCGGTTTCATTAATAATAATAATAATTCATTTATTTGTCAGATAGTTAATTCATAAAAAATATAATAAATAGTGTTAGTAGGACTTATTACTATTTACATGTATATTACACCAAAGCTTCATCATCATTCCTTCTCTGCTCCTCCAGACGACAGCCCAACCTCCTCGCTCTCGGTGGGTGAACAGCCGCGGCCGCTCGCGGAGATGGGCCTCTCGGAGACCGCTCATAGCGTCACATGGACGCACAACAGCAGCCGCACACTGCTCGCTTCTATGAACATGCGCTACATCAAGATATTCGACTTGAGAGGTGAGATTTACTATATATTTTCAAAGGAATTCTATTCGTGTGTGTTCCTTTCGCGTGTTTGCCATTTAGCGTTTGGTGCTGTAGCGTTTATTGATAATTTAGCGTATAGTCCCTTTGCTGTTAGTCCTGTCGCGTTTAGTCCTTTAGTGTATACATAGTATAGGTAATTTAGCGTGTAGGTCCTTTAGCTTATTAGACACTTAGCGTAATAGTCCTTCAGAGTATTTGTCATTTAGCGTGTTGGTAATTAGCGTTTGGATATTTTAGCGTATTAATAATTTAGCGCAATGGTCTGTAACCAATTTACCATACAGTCAGATCAAAAATACCGCAGTATGCTCATAAGAACACTCCAAAAACCTTAATTCCCGCAGACCTATCCAACAAAGCGGTCAGCGTCGCCACCACCCGCTACTGCTACGGCGCATGCGCGGATCCCTTCAACCCGTGGCAGATAGCCTCGCGCGGCGATGGCGCCATCTGTGTGTGGGACGCGAGAAATTTCGAGAAGCCAGTGCTGACGTTGCAGCAGCAGCGGCCTGTTGTGAAGATACTGTGGTGTCCGACCAGGTTAGTGAAGTCATCATTCATTCATTCATTCATTCATTCATTCAGTCATTCATTCATTCAATCTATCTTAATTCAATTATTTGTTAATTCATTTTATAATTCTAAGTAACTGAGCCGTGAATCGCGTCCTGAATCGCACGACTATAGCTATAGCGAGGGCGCAATAATCCGTTTTGTAGCGACACCGTCGACAAGAAAATACCGTCTTTTTGTGCCTCGCTATAGCTATCTCCATGCCATCCCTGTACGCGACTCCCGGCCCTGATATGTTGATAGGGCATTATTGATCCTGTAAAAATCTGCATTGCGTTTTTGTTTTACAGACGAAACTTGCTGTGTTCTCTGCAACGTGACGCCAGCTGCCTCCGATTACACGACATT
>OY735266.1:1233968-1391083 GCA_963457715.1 Argyresthia albistria | reverse complement strand
GTTCGCACTTGCGGAAATCTCCTACTAACACATAACTTGCGAAACATGAAGAATCTTCGATCACTAGCAACTCCATCTTACTTGCAAAGGCCACAGCCCGCTAAGAGGCTTCATAAACACACTCCCAGCCACACCTTCACTCGTCGTCATGACCCTCGCCACTTGATACACCCCGTCACTACCGGCATACAACTCCTGGACAACTGCTAGTGGCCATGACGAGCGTTTGGGATTATTGGTTTCTAGCAGGACGATGTCTCCTACTTGGATTTCAGGACTTTGGTTGATTCGGTACATTGTTATTGAAATTGTAGTGTTTGTTTTTTTTTTTTTTTTAATTCCGTCGTCCCTTCATTGGACAGGCAAAGGTTGTGAGACCATACAGCCAATTCTTCTTAAATCTTGTTATTACAAATACTGAATCTCGAGTGAAGCCAGAGATTCCCTAGAATAGCCCAGTCGGCAGTTTTCAGTCCATACAAAAAATAGGTTAATTCCGAATTCAACGAAACTTAGGCAGGTACCTATGTTGTTTGTGGGCTATTCAGTAGTAGTGCTACACCCAATATTCCGAAAAAATAAAGCTTGTGCTAACTTGAGGAGGGGCGAAAAACCGAATTTTTTTGGGACTTCAAGAAAGAAATACTAAAATTGGTTTAGTAGTTTGACTTGTATTGGGGTCCAAAACTCTAACTATAACTTCAACTCCGATTCATTCTTAACTTCAACTGTCACCAACTTATATTCCAACTGTGTTAAACTTCAACTTCATTTCTGTTAAACTTATCCTTACAATCTTTACCTGCGGCTGCGGCGGCGGCGGCGGCCGGCCAAGCGAGATGTTCGGCAGCGAAGGCGATGAGAACAGCAGCTCAGGCGTGCGCGAATGCTCGTCCTCCTCGCGAATCGGCGCCGAGCAGGAGGTCGGGGAACCGCGCTCGGAGCTGTCGCTGCAGTCTGTGGAGTGTGGACGGCCCGTTAGTTAAAGCATATTGAACCTGTATTCCGCGCCACCGCACGAAATCTTTTTTTTTTTTTTTATTATTTATATAGTAGGCACGCGGCACGCCCCACGCCCCTTCGCTATAGTGGATCCAACATAGAATTATCTCTGACAGCTTGTCACTGTGACTTTACTAGGCATGGGGATAGTGTCGATACAAATGATCGATATTCTAACTAAAGTTTCGGAATGTTTCAAGCAAATCAAACAAAAGGATGTTGTAACTTGTTTTTATTCTTGTTAAATCGATTCATAGCCCAAATCACCATCATCAAAGTCTGATTCGGACTCGCTGGAGCAGTCTTGTAGATTTATAATCAGTTCCTGGGTAGATTGGTCGAATCGTACGTCACGCTCCCAATCTTCATCCATAATTTTTCTTGTTCTGGCGATGTCTTCAAAATTCTATTATATGTTCCGAGTCAAGATCGATAACTTGTCTTACGATAAGTGTAGCACGTCACTATTTGCCAATAAAGTATGTTAATTGTCTCTATACATTTAACCGTCGAAAAATACGATACTTCATAGGCGTGTTTTTACACTGATAGCTGTCAGAGATCATCCTATGTTGGATTTACTATAGAGGACAGAAGAGTCCTTTGACTTTGACAGTGGGTACCAAGACGTCAATTAATGTCTATTGCAAGGGGATGAGAACCTCATGAGAACTTGATTTCTCCTAATTTTAATGTCCTTTTTTTTTCGGCCAGGAGAATGACAATCTCTTGACTGAAGTTTACCAACAGATCATACACACTATACACAAATAGAAGAAACAGTACATCCTGCTATATGTAGACCCAATTATAGGTGAACACAACATACTTACACTAAAAAATACCTACCTAAATCTACCGTTACTTAATTATTATTTGGAAAAAATAAAAAAAACATTTGAAAACTAAATCACTCGGCAAAAGCCGCTGAATTGTTCTTTTTGCATTTACTTAAACTAAGATTTAAAATGTCTACATCGTTGGAGTGACATAACTTATTGTGAGATCGAGAAATTCTGTTTGTTATACAATTATACCCAACATTGGTTCTAGACAAGTTTACGTAGAATAGGCGATAATTAACAATTCGAGCATCTTTGCGTGGCACTACCAACCTGACCGTCGAGAGCAACTCCGGAAAAACTACACCACCCCTTAAAATTTTATATAGCAATACTTGATCCGCTACTGATCGTCTATTATCAAGTGACATGAAATTAAAAAACTTCAATCGGTCCTCGTAAAATAGCATAGTGGACAATTATTTCTGATGCACGGACAAGAAGAATAGAAATCTCTTTTGAATCTTCTCAATTCTGTCGATGTGACACTGATAATGAGAAGACCATATACTTGAGCAATACTCAAGAGAGCTATGAACCAGTGCAAAGTACGACATTTTGAGAGCTGATATTTTCTTAAAAGACTTGCAATTGCGCCATACAAAGCCCAACAATTTTAGAGATATTTTCACAATACTCTCGATCTGGTTCTTGAAAGATAATTTATTATCAAGGATAACTCCCAGATCCCTAATTTCGTCAACTTCTTCGAGGTAAGAGCCATTAATCTTATATTTGGAGAGTATTGGCAGTAACTTCTTGGTGAACTTTATATGTTTACATTTACCAGTGTTGAGTGGTAATTTATAGTTGACTGTCCAGTTGTAAACAATATCGAGCTCATGCTGAAGAAGAAGGGCATCGGTCGGTTGTTCTATGATTCTGTAAATTTTTAGATCATCGGCAAAGAAGGAAAACTTACAATGGCGCAGATTCGCTGCAAGATCATTAATAAAGGCTAGAAACAGTTTAGGCCCTGGGCGAAATATCACGATCACTAATGGAGATGGCCCAAAATGAAGAAAAATTCTAAGCAAGAGTGGTGAAGAGATCTAATACAATCTGGTAATGATATTATGCAAATTACAAATTACATTTCTAGTATCAAACTGTTTAAATTGTGCTTTAGCACAAACTATTCAACAGTCGGGGCTAAAAGGACAAGGACTGGAGGGGGGCCCTTGTATTATGTATTGGAAACAGATCGGGCTACACAAAAAAGCCCGATACTAAAGGTGTGCACTTACTGCGATGTTTCACCCGACCCTTGAGCGGGCGTCGTGCGAGTGGCGAGGCGCGGCGCTCGATGACTCGCTGCTTGAGACGCACCTTCAGCATGTTCGGTTCCGAGGCTGCGGGTTAGTTCACGCGTCACGAACATGCTCGGTTAGTGTGTGGATAGGGCTTAACATTATTGCGATTTCGCAAAATATATTAAACGTGAAAGGTCTAAATACCAATTAAAGTTAATGACAAGAATGTAGAGCCCTGTGCACTTAGAAATACTATCACACATTATATATTCTACTAATTGTGATAATCGGTAATTGTTACGATAATTAGGAGTTTGTACAAAAATTATACTATCTACTTCAATCACACTTGATGCTGTTAATTTTGGGACAACTGTTTTAACTCCTCTGTAACTTTATATTTAAGATTCAATCAGATTTCTTGAAGCTTCTGTGGAGCAGTTCCTATGCATTCAAGCCTCACGGTTAGGTAATGTTAAATGTTCACACAACGCCACACACCTTCTAATCTAAAAGCACCACTTTTATTTGACAGAATTAAAATTGGGATAATAACCTCCTAACACTTTAAATTCCGTTAGTTTAAATTGAACTTCAACTCAAGCAAACAGGATCAACTTCCACGTTTTTTAATAAAATTGACATTCCTAATTTTAACTTCAACATTGTTGAATAAACTTCACATTTCTGATTTCAACTGCAACTCTGTATTTCTTTAACTTCAACTATGTTATACTTCAAACCCATTTCTGTTTTAACTTCAACAGCTGAGATAAACTTCTATTTCAACTCTGTGACACTTTAACTTCATTTCTGTCAAACTTCAAATTTATCTAGAGAACGGCCAAAGCGGACTATGAAAACCACTATCAAATCAATATTGTGTATGCTGTTCAAATGGAGACTTGGAGTATACAGGGTTATTTTTGGACCACTAGCCAAAATTTACTATTATTTTAGGGACAACATTCTGAGCAACTTTCACTAAGAAACCGATCAGAGCAACTTTATTTTTCACTTCCCAGTACACTTTGTCCTGAGTGGGCCAGCTGGTTTGTATGGAGAAGGGAACAATAAAGTGGCTCTTATCAAATCGGTTTCTTAGTGAAAGTTGCTCAGAATGATGTCCCTAAAATAATAGTAACTTTTGGCTAGAGGTCCAAAAGTAACCCTGTATGGTGGCGCCATCGCTCATTCTCTAGACAAGAGGGTGGTTCTGTAACACAGTGCATCAGCCATGACGTCAGCAACTAACCTGTCTTCCTCAGCGGGTAGTCTGTGGGGCTGGGCTGTGGGGCCGCGTTGAGCGCGAGCTGTAGAGGGGGCGCCAGTCTGTAAGGATGCGCCGTCGCACTCGTCGAGGTTATCGACTCTCCCGACGACGACTTTACTATACCCCTGGAATTATAGTATGAAGACAAACATAAATAAACATATACAGGCACATACTTTTCTTCTGACCCTACACGTGTCGTAGGAACGTGACGATTCATATTTAGAATCGATATCAATATCTGGGTATTGATACCGATGATATTTCACCACAATAAGTAACTACAGTAGGTAAACTAAATGGTGACGTTTTTAAATTCTTGGAAATCCTCTAACTGATAGGGCAATCGGATTAAGCTGCTAGATTTATCGAAGCAATTAATTAGGTTTTGCTAGTACTACACTACTAGTAAAACTCTATCTACACCAAGATTAATTAATTGCTTCGATAAAATCAAATACGCAATCAATGCTGAGTGAAACAAGTGAATAAACACACAAATACACACCCTAACACACACCCTCACACACCCTCAAACACACACACTCACTTACCCTTACACAAACATTACAAATATACTCCTCACATTCTCCTTACTATATTTAATTTAAATCACGTACCCTATAAAATTCTTATTTCCTAAAACTCTACAACGTGCATAATAATAAGATAACCGTAAGATAAAGTTTTTTTTTCTCTTTTACTTGCTTATTGTATCTTCTGTGGATATCTGTTACCGGCTTAATTTTTGTATTTACATGTTGTAACTCATTTATTTTATATGCTGTTGATATCCCAAATAAAATAAAATAAAATAAATAAATAAATAAATTTTTGGTGACCAACTGCCGGTCGGTTCCTACCTACACGATGTACCTAACTGAATAGTGGATAGTAGACGCTTTACAACGCCTAGAAAACCGCAAATCGATGTACAAGGATAGCCGTTTGGCACACAGGTACTTTAGGTTATAACAATCATTTTGAGCGGTAGTTCCTAAAAATATCCCCATGGATTTGAATTTAATTTATCCAGAAACCTATCGTGTGTGAAACCGATCGGGAAATGAAAGGGCTTTCTTTATGAGCCGGTTCTAAAAATATACTACACCAATCACCACCACCTTCCGGCCGCCTGCTTTCCAAAAATCATGAAAGAAATTCAGGGAAAAAGTAGCACCATTCTGAGGTAAGATATGAGTTAGATATTTAGAGACGTTTGGCGTAGGTTTTGCAAAAATTTACTAAGCCGTCTCGTACCTGGAAGAGTCCAAACTTGGTATGTTTTGAAAATATTTATCTGCTTTTTAGAAAACAGGTGACCAGTAATACTCGTAGGTTTCTGAAAAAATAAAATTCAAATCCCATACGAAAAATTGATGACGTCATTACTGCCCCCCCCCCCCCCCCCCCATGGGAATATTTTTGAGAAGTACCGCTCAAAAGTGTGCCAAATGACTATCCTGATAGTACCTGGGTGGATCAAATAGTACCTGTGTTTGATGGCAGGTGGCGTTACTTAGGAAAGTTGGCATTACCGTCGTGTAGTATAGACCTTATCAAATAAAAAAAAATGAAAATAGGCAATGGGCATTGATCAGGGAGGCATCGATTGTCGTAAAGTGAAAACCATTTAGAGGAATAGGGATACTGATTACTATAAGGGGTTTAAATAAATAAAATTAAAACGGAATATTAATATTTATCGCAAAATCTGTTAATTTCATTTTCTTTCAAATACGTCATCGTTGGCTCTAATGCGGTAGTTCCATTGCCTACAAATATTTAAAAAAATACAATTGTCAACAACAACAACTGTCAAAAGTGTCAAACAGAGAAATGACCGCTGAAAATAACCTTCGCATCGCAACAAATAAACATCCGAATAATACTAAAATAATCAAGCAGTACTAATATAAGAATCTCGAGATGACCTAAAAAAAATTAAGACACTGTGATTTGTACCTATGTCTGTAATCCAAGACTATTCCTTGCAACCCGGGCTCTGATAATTTTGTGCGAGGGGGTGCTACGACATGGACGCTGAGGGCGACCATGCGCGCCATGGTTAACTTACATTAGGATCTTTGCTCCCCTTATTTCAGCCAAGTTATGATGGCTACTTGTTGCCACATACTCTATAATCATAATATTTTCCACCTTCGGTAGATTTCGCGAGTCAGCTTTCACAAAGTTATCACTCATTGCCAGTTAGTTTGAATAAGTAAGATTACGAACGAGACGCTCGCTGGCTTGGTATTTACATGAAAAGATCAATAAACTCAATTCAATTCTTGGTTATTGGCAATTTTAGAAATTAAAATGTTATAACTCGTTACCGACATCGGATAACAACGACTTATTATTTAAATATTAACTCTTGTTAACATTTGTCATACGTCAACGTATTTTTACTTTTTAAAAGCATGATTGAATGCAAAGGAACTTACCTAATTATGCCAGTGGTGACGTCATACTTACAAAATTCAGAAATTTTAAATAATTAATAAAAAAATAATGACATCAAAAAATTAAAAAATATTCAAATTAGTTTCTTATATTTGTCTATATTTTCGATTTATAGAATAAAAAAAATGGGTGTTACGATGCCCATTGTCTATGGTTCAGTTTTTTTCTGGCGGCAAATTTTGTAAGACTTGTTTTGTTTTTCGTACAAAATGGAGAATGAGCAATATCGTTCCGTAATTCGCTTCTTATTTTTGGATGGAAAAACATGCGAACAAATAAAAGTTAAGTTAGATGCTGTCTACGGAGGTCTTTCGCCGTCCATGTCAACCGTGAGATATTGGTTTAATGAATTTAAACGAGGTCGTACATCTGTTTTTGACGAGGACCGCCCAGGGCGCCCGGCAGACGTGGTTACCGAAGAAGTCGTGCAAAAGGTAAAAAACATAATGGTCACCGATCGACGTACTAAAGTGCGTGAATTAGCAGAGGCTGTAGGAGTGTCGTACGGAACAGCAATTAATATAATACACAATAAAATAAATATGAAAAAAGTGTCCGCCCGATGGGTGCCGCGTTTACTCACGGATGAGAATAAGCGGTTACGGCTGTCAATATCGAAGGAGTCTTTGGGCTTGTTTGAGCGAAATCCGCAGGAGTTTTTCCGCCGTGTCGTTACTGTTGATGAAACCTGGATCCATTATTATACACCTGAGACCAAACGGCAGTCTAAACAGTGGATTTTTTCTAACGAATCTGCCCCAAAGAAGGCGAAAACCTTCCCATCAGCCGGAACAGTCATGGCTACGATTTTTTGGGATAGTAAGGGAATAATCCTTATAGATTTCTTACAAAAAGGAAAAACTATCACAGGGCCGTACTATAGTGAGTTATTGGACCAGTTTGATAAAAAAAATAAAGGAAACACGGCCCCATTTGGCGAAGAAGAAAGTGTTGTTCCATCATGACAACGCACCAGCACATTCATCCAAAATTGTCACTGCCAAACTAACCCAACTACGTTACGAATTGCTGCCACACCCGCCTTACTCACCGGATCTGGCTCCCTGTGACTTTTTTCTGTTCCCCAATATGAAAACATGGCTCGGGGGAAAGAAATTCAGGTCAAACGAGGAGATTATAGCTGAGACAGAAGCGTATTTTGAAGAGTTTGATAAATCCTACTTTTTGGAGGGGTTAAAGAAGTGGCCGAAACGCTGGGAAAAGTGTAAGGACCTAGAAGGAGATTATGTTGAAAAATAAAATAAAACTTTTTAAAAATATATGCGTTTTCATTTCACACGGGTACTTTTTGATCCACCCACGTATCAAAAAGTACCCGTCGATTACATCGTGCCTGTACATCGATTTGCGGCTTTTTTATCGTAGCTCGTCCACTACAAGAGAATGTTGTCAAATTGAAGTCTTTGACTTTGAGGACGCCTTGACATAAAAACGAAGTCAAGGAGCTGCCAAGCAAACGATCTATCCATCTATGCACACGGGTGTAACTATTAGGCTCCTACAAATATGTTAACACCAGGACCTTGTATGTAACTCGCCTGGTTCCCGAAACGAAAATTAGCGTTGACAACTGGTCTAATTCTTGATAAACTAGTTTCAGCTAACCACGTGCCGCTATTTTGAATTAATCATCGGTTAATCACGCGTGTTAATCACATTTGACCAATCTTTCAGAAACTGGGGGTTGCAATAATCATTCATGTGAATACGTACCATGTATTTCTAAACGGCGAGCCGGGTACGGTTCCGTTGGCACACGCGACCGCTTGCTTCTTTTTTAGGAACTCCTGAAATAAGTTTACATAGACACGTGAGATTTACATCAACTATTAATAACTGACCTTGTGCAAAGTCAGGTTTTTTTGCATGTACATTAAAGTAAAGGTATTCTGATACTCGTTTAGGTGTCCATTGGCGTAAAATTTTCGTAGCTATATTTTTGTGTTTACATCACTACGGACATTGATGAAAAATTACCCACTTGGTAAGTATGATAAAAGAATTACTTTAACAGGACTAATGGGAATCGCATAACCCAGTAGTTCAGTTAACAGAACTTATTGATAGAACTAATGGGGAAAAAACCCACTACAGTCTATTCGTTATAAGAATGCAGTGAAATTTAAATTTAAATCTGTTAACACACACTCACAGGACAGGACTTTTTAAGACTTTAGGTCATAATCATAGTATTAGCACTAGAAATAGAAATAAGATTGCTATGCCCGTGTTCAGACTCAGTAAGGTTGCTCACTCTTTTATGGGAGTATGTGTTAGTTTTTATAATATAATTGAAACAAAAAGTAAACTTTAGAAAAAACCGACTTCCACAAACCCTATTTGATTAGATTGAGTTTAATACAAACTGTAATCCCTTACCCCCCCCCCCCCTTGGGGAATTAATTTTGTCAAATCCCATCACAGTGCTACCCCACGCTACTAAGGAACCTCTGTACAAAGTTTCAGTCCACCGGCTTAGGCTATGCGTTGCCTGCCCGTCAGCCACGCATTGTATTTGTACCTAGTATTGAGCAGATCTGGTGGCCATATGTGGTCTTCATGAGCAGTTCCGCATCACAATATTATGCTTACCATGTGCATTTGCACGAGTTATTATGAAAAACACAAAAATCACTATAGGTCTGCCTATAATATTTGAAGAGTTCCCTCGATTTCTCCAGGATCCCATCATCAGATCCTGACCTGGTGTCAATGGGACCAATGGGAAGGCTATTGAAGAAGTCTTATTACAGTGTAAAAGAATATTTAGATGACAAAACTGCATGGTCTTTACCATCTCAGCGCACAGAAATCCAAAGAGGGGCGATGGACTGAGTCAGTACGTCTCTCCTCGGTGTATTTCCTTAGACTTAAGTAGAAATACATAACATTGTATTTTTACGGCTCTGATATTTTAAAAGAGGTACGGGGGAGTTTCTTGCCCTTCTTTGCTCCATCCCTAAGCCCACAACTTCCGAACGGGCGGTAGTATACAAAAATATTAATATTATATTGACGTTGACTAAGTAATATATGATTTTATGGTCAATAAAAATTTTGAACTTTTAACTTTAGACACAACCTTCACGTTCGAAAGTTTGCCTTCAACTGGTCACTGTGAACTTGGCTTGATAATTGGAAACGATTTGATTGGTTACGGGGCGTGGCTAGGCCGCCGGACAGTGATGACTTTACTGCATTCTTATCACGAATAGACCATAGATAGTAGTTAACAGATGAACTGTACAGCATTCCAACGATCTTTTAGCGCGCGTTGACATATGGAACTAACGCTTGACCAATGAGGGATGAAAGGTCTGTGTTGAAGACAGGTTCGTTGCATTAAGTTGCATGGAGCTGGCGCCCCCCTGTAAACGTCACTCATCATCATTAGCCAAAAGATCGACTGTACAACAGTGGGAGTAGCTTGCACTTGCCTGCAATTTCTGTTTGACCGGCGTGGATGCGTTCGCGCACGGTTCATGTTTGTCTTTCTTCCTCATCATTTCTCTCTCCCGCTCATGCCGTTCCCTCGCCTCCCGCGCCTCTCTTGCCTCCCTCGCCTCCCGTAGCGCAGCCTCTTCGATCGCTTTCTGCTGCTCCCATAGCTGGGGGAGGTAGGTTGTCTGAATATGTTAGTATGGGAGGGGTAAGACATTATTATAAGGCATAACGCATAATAACAGTCTAATAGCCGATTTCAACAACAATCCCTATCTTTTATGGGACACTTTATTTTCTGTCAGGGGCACCTAGCGGTTGTTTCGCTTTGACCTAAGTGTAAGAGTCATGGGCCTCTAGGGGACCCCCTAAATACTTATAAGGAGGCTGGCCTCCGAAACAATCGCCAGACAGAGAAAAAGAGCTGCCGTACGCACAGCGATATTTTTCCGCGCGATTCAAAAATTCGCGGAAAAAAAACGCTAAATTGTATGCAGAAATCTGCGGGGAAAAAATCGCTGTGCGTACCGTACGGGCCCTTGGGTGTCCCATAACTGTTGGTGAAATCGGGCATAGGGGGGCTTGTGGACTACCCAGTGGAAACTATTTGGAAACAAATGATTGGTGGGTAAGAGAAAGAAAATGTTCCATAACTATGTGCATACAAAAGTTGTGTGGAAAAGCGTGACACCATAACCATTTCTAAAGTTACTATCTCGATTCTTTCTTAGAACCAGTGTCAATACGATGTTACAATGGATGTTTACATAATTTTGATACTTATGTGTAGATGTTTCTGTTTGTGTATAAGCTGTAAAGATTATTGGACTAGCTTGAGTGCTCATATAATCTTAAGCCAGCAAGAAAATGTTTCTTAGCAGAAAATCTATACAGATTCGGTGCAGAGGCAGTACTAAAACAACAATGAACAAAGCCGGTGGGAAATGGCCCTTAGAATTTTATTTTTTTATTCAGGTAACAAACTGTCACTTACAATATCGTAATTAATCCTCGACATCAATCGTAATTTTGCATTTTGTTTTGCATTTGGCTGGTTTCAACCCAAAAATAACCGTATTGTAAAAATTATTCTGCAAGACGTTCTTTAGGGAAATAAATGTTACCAAAACTCTTTCTGCAGCCATATAAACCTAAACAAATGAGTCGAATGTTTCTTGTCGAGTTTATAACTCCTGAAGAGTGACGTAATAGGCAAATTGTGGACGATAAAGCTTCTATTTACATCGGGCTGGTTATAGCGTTGACATGACACTGCCGCCCACGCCAAACGTTTGCCAAACACAAACAGTTTAAAATAGTCACGAAAATACATATTTTAGCTAAGCATTCAATAATTTTATAGTCAATTGGAATGGTAAGGTATCAAACATTTGCTCAAACACTACGACTATTTATAGACAACGAGAAGGAAATATTTTGCTCTGACCCCGATTCTCGCGCTATCGAAATCATCTCCCAAGTCGAGATATCGGTTTTGATACCGCCTAAATCCGTCGAAAACGATCTCGAATCCCATTTATTTCGATCGAAGACGGGTATATATCTCGGTTGGACGTTCGTTCGTGAGAAAAACTTTTCGTTGTTTTTGATGGAGATTTCGGTATCTCGAAATCGATATTTCGACCATTGCCATGATCTAGCTAGCGCGAGAACTGCCCCCCAGCCAAACATCTCCAATTTGTATTTGACGCCGTTTCAACAAGTCAATCAAATGGAGTCTATTTTTGCGCGTTCCTTATGTCGTCTTATTCGAGTGCCCGACACATTAGTCGAATATAAACACGAGTCTATAAATACAACGCGGATACGTGTTTCTCACGGGTCAACTAAGTCGTTGGAAATATTGACTTGTACATTACCACGTGACCTACGCTTTGTATTGAATACTGAGTGGGTAATACATTCCTATTTACCTACGTATGCCGCGTGAGGATGTTGTGTGTGATGCTATAAATAGACTACACATTACATGACGAAACATTTAATAGCGCCACGCTGTTACCTATATTGTATTATAATAGGTCTATTACACCAGTGGAATTATTTCTTGGTATTTCTATTTATAAATTAGAATATGAATCAACTGCAAGTACAACTACTGTATATAGTCATGACCTATTTATGGCTCTGTTCCACTGATTCTCGGAGAGTTTCAGTGATAGATAGTGAAGTGACTCTGGTGGTGGTCCAATTTATTCTAAACGCATTCTCTATAGCTTGTGATCAACCGATTAGCCCTTTATTTGCCTACGCGTGTCTACCGGAAACGTTTTATTTTTTTATTTTATTTTATTCAGGTAACAAACAGTCAACTTACAAAACATGGATTGATAAACTATTTACTGAATGACCTGGAGCACCATTAATCGGTTTTACAATTTATGAAGTGTGAGGATATTCGATCATGTTAAATTAAATTATGTATAGTTAAATTACCTGTGAAACTGTGAAAAGTTTACTATTTTTACAGACATTCCGTTAGCTTTCTACATAACTTGCCTATGTTTGCTGGAAGAAATCTCTTTTTAGAGATAAGCTCGCCTTTGTACATACCTTTTTGGAAATGTTAAGTGTTTTTTATGTTTTATGCAATAAAGTATAAATGAAATGAAGATGAAAACTTATTATAGCGTCACGCCATTTTCCCATACGGAATGGCAGAGGCACAATGGCAAAAAAAAACCCAGGTCTTGGATGTTTTGTTTGTGATGTCGCAGTTTCTTGTTGCCACGACACAGGGTATCCTAGTGTGGGGCCAGAAGCAATGTATGTGCCTGTATGTAAATGTTATGTTATATGTTTTAGTCGGTTATTCAATTCAATACTCCATTTTGCGTGCTCGTAAGTTTTTCTAGTGTATAGGATGGCTAAGCAAGTATCTTTATGTATCTCTATTATCTAGCTATACTTATTGATTACACGCTCGCCAGGGTTTGCCAAACTACCGATAGCACAGATTTGTGTATGTTGCATGTTTGTTGGCGATTGCCGGCGATAGTAGCTTGCACGAATTTGGTAAAAACCTAGCAGCACCCATCAACATCGATATTTTACTCCATAGCCGGTAAGTTTCTAAGGTAATTGCACGACACACAAGTAACTACGAGAGCGAACTATGCGTCTCTCTCCTTTTCTCCTTCCATGGTATTACTATAAAAAATGTATAGGAATATTGTGTCGTGCAGTTACTGTTAGAACGTTAAAGGCTAACTCTGAGATGCACGAAACCATTTTGAAATTGAAGTGGTCATTTAAATCTCGTAGGATTGTCATTTGTTTCTACTGCATAAACGGAAGTTTCGTGTAGGTCAGGGTTAGTGCACATCAGCATACGTCACACGGACAGCTCAAGTTGGCCAGTGATCAACATACACGGACTGCTCAAGCAGTCAAATTGCTTGAAGCTGCCATTGCCGAATGCTGCAGCAGTTATAAATGGCAGCTTCAAGCAGTTAAATTTGAATTGAACTGCTTGAGCAGTCCGTGTATGTCTTATGTTGATCACTGGTTAACTGTTCAAGCAGTCCGTGTATCTGAGCCCTCAAACGCCAAAAGGGGGTAAAATAAAACTGGTCTACCTTCAAGTGATGCCGCAACTGCTGCTCATGTTGCTCAGCCAACTGCTGCCGCTGCTGCTGGAAGTGCTGCAGCAGAATCTCCTGCTGCAGCTGGTGCTGCTTCTTCAGCTGCAAGTGTTCACGGAGAGGCGTGTTACGCTGGATGTGGTGGGTGACAAATGGTTGTAGTAAGGCGGTGGGTTCCAACATTGGGCTGCTGTTATTGGTGTTTGGTGGATTTTTATTCAGCGGTTGATACTGGCCATCTTACAAATAAGTAATGTGCAGGGTGTATACGGATGGCGGAGCGGGACAGAGCTATAAATATGTGTAACTAATGTCCGTTTCGTTGGCCGTATGACACCGTGCACAGATTTTATTAATAAGGAGTGGGCCAAACTAAGATGAGCAGCTAGAATGTTGGTACACCAACGTGGTTTTGTATATTCGAATCTGGCTTACTAACACTGGCTGGAAAACTTGATGGTTATAAATATTTCAAGCGTAAGAGTACATGGTGCACATTAGTGCATATGATTATAGGCAACGTTTCTGTTTTGTAGGACTTCATGTATGCAAGAATCCAAAAGACCGCCATAGGTGACACATCAATGACTGCGAGCCCACGTTGGGAATAAAGACGGGGAATCACCCGAGAGACATGATGAGTACGGTCCGTTTGGCTTTGTTAGAATTGTCAACATCATTAGCGTGATAACAGTTTTCATCATCAGATCATATTAGTTACCTGTACTGGAAGGATAGGATAGGACTCTTATTTCAAAAGCAAAATAACAATTCTGACAGAACCATTTGGAACACAGCAAGGGAACATCCACGAATTTTCAGCCCCCGTAACATGCCCCGAGCTTTTCTGCTCATTTTACCGCGCGTAAAACTGATACTTACCGACCCGTACTCAGATTTAATAAACCATTAAAGTTAAACCGATTCCTAATTTGATTTTTTATACAGAACCCTTTACTTTGTAATCCCTAATAAATCGTGAAGTGGCACACTGGGTACGGCGGATAGTGTTTAAATGTGTGATAAACGCGTGCGCACGCATGCTTCGGGGGCTGGGAGAACGTGATATTTTTTTGGACGTAAATTGGTCATGGGAAAATGGTTGAGTATAGAGGATATAAATAGGATAACCGCTGGTAGATTGATTGAAAATATCCATACATTCCGTAACCAAATTATAAACACAAGTATTTGTACTGATTACATTTTGATTTGTGAAATATTACAATGATTAGATTACATTATTCTAATGGTGCACGAATCAAACAAGTTTGCAGTACAATGTTTAAAATTATTAGTACTTTTCAGTCATCCGTCACACAAAATTAGATGTAAGATATTAGCGTAACACCTAACTTTTTCTACATTTTATTAGCGTCGTCGGTCGTAGCGAGTTAGAGAATGCTTGTTGTTTAGGGGGGCTGGGGCGTTGTACATTTTGGGCCAATGTGTGTTAATGAAAAAACGGAACAGTAAATAAATAAAATCAAATGCATGCTAAATAACACGGACAAATCAGGTTTGCTGATATTGAACCAATTGTACCTAATCGTGTAAAGCTACGCTTATACGGGCAATTTTTCGAGCAATAATTGCCCGAAAACTTTCATTGATCAATCTGGAGCGATTGTTTCCGCGATATTGCTTATAATTTCTCTATTAATAATTTTCATATTGCTCCATGTGATGGATTTCCAGTTACAATTGTTTTATGTTGCCATAAATTGCTTGATGCAGCCATGAGTGGATAGTATACTTGCTCGAAATTGCGCAATCTTAGTTGCCCGTGTAAACGTACCTTAAGCCCAGTGACAGGTTATAAATAAAGCCAAGCCACTTTAATTTATTGGGATTTGTTTTTATTGGACATTTACCTGTTGCCAGTTTTATGGTTAGTCGGAAATTCCATTAAAACAGGTAAATAAATATAGCTTTGTATCTGGACTTAATACAACTCGAAATCTGTTTATATTTGGGAGTAAAGAAAATTAATAAACTAGGTATAACATAACTTTCAAGCCTTTTTCCATTCGGGGCGGCAGAAACAAAAATTAGGTAATGATACTCGTAGTTAAGTATTTCACTTATTTCAAAACTAATTTGATGTTTTGATGAATTGATGAACGGGTCTCCTGATATGCAAGGCTGTGTAGCTTCAACGAGTAGCACAAAAACATCCGAATTAGCATAAAGCAAAATAATTAAGAGCGATTGGGACTTACTTGTAAAAGGTAATTATTCTCTAATGTTTGTTTCGCTCTTTCGGCGATATGGTTCTTTCTTGGGCTCTGAGTCTGGAGGGAAAGAGATAGATTGGGTTGGGCGAGGTTTATAAAATAAACAACAATTGAGATGACGCGCGAGAAAATCAGAGGTTTGCTCTAAAACTTAGTTAGCATACAGCATACATATGGTGTTAACATAATTGTAATCTCATAGAATGTTTAAAATGGATACTAATAGCATTATGTACGTACTGTATTAAGTATGACAGTAATTAACAGACTTGCTTGGCTGGTCTGCTTACAAAATATCACGAAGACCAGCCAAGAGAATTCCGTTTGGCGGGTAAACCTCAGAATTTCTAGGACTTTTCACCAAGATTCCGCGCCTGAAATTATATCAAAAGACCATGAGAATATGTGCTTAGACCGAATCATATACTTCTGAGAAAATTCTCAGTAGAAAGTAATGAATTCCTTGAACTTCAAGATTCCGAGCCTGAAATGTAATCAGTCAAAAGATGGGTGCTTAGATTTGGTCATAATCTTTTGGGAAAATTCCCAGTAGAATGAATTGCAAGATAGTTCTTGTTGGCATTTCAAGCTTATCCGAAATGAAGGGTGAAGACAGGAAATCTAATTAGCTCTTGGCAGAAGCGCACGAATATATCCTGAATAATATGCGACATTCGTGACGACTTCATGGCTGAAATACGGTCTTATGGTACAAGTCTACAGTGATATTTAATTGGATAACATTTCTCTGCTCAGAGTTATCGTGAAACTTATATGGGATGCGTGATAGAATGAGCAATCAGTGGTAAAAATGATATACAGTAACAACTAAACTGATATTGATATTCTCTGTATTTTTAGTCGGGATACAGCTGACAGTTGTACAATTATTTTCTGCTATGGCAACATTATACTCAATCTAGGGGATATACAAAGTGGAGCAACATCAACATATCCAGGAAACGATCCGCATTGCACCTCGCGGGTACCGGCGGCGCGGCCTCGCGTTTATTTCCGTCGGGCACATTCGCGCTTATTTTGGGATTTGAGACGGGAAAAAATAAACGGCGCACGCGTCGTCGGCGGAATGCGCGCGCAGGAATAAACCGCGGACGGGGCAGAGTGGGCGGGGTAAAAATACCGGGCAATAGTATACTACAGGATATACTTTAGGAGGAAAAGCCGACGTAAAAGTGTAAATAAACTTTGGACATGTGGTTTCATGTGATGGGAACGTCGTTGTGTCTTAAAGGGATGGGAATGAGTTGTAAATAGAAAATGACGTTTTATTTTGAGTGGGAAGAACTGTAGGAGGTGGGAATACTGCATTGGTCATTAACTCATTAGGCACTTTATGACGTAATTGACGCGCCCGCCAATATCACTTGTTGATTGACAGATATTGGACATATGCCAATCGAGAGATCGGATTCTGCAGTACGAGAAAACACTATAATATGTGTATCTGGAATCGAGAATCTGGATTTCAGAGACCGATTAGTGCTATGAAACAGAAGTAATAAAAATACGCGAATATCGATAGGCTATTGAAAATATTGAAATGTTGATTTCCGATTTTAATCCAAACTGAGTGATAATATTAACAAATTAGTAATAAATAATGATTTATCTCAGTGCAATATGATAAATAAACAGTAAAGTGAATAAACTCTCAGTAATAACCCGATACATAAATATTGTGGGGAAATCGCATCGCTGTCCGCGAATCGATCAACGTTCGGCTCGATTTAGATCGGTACACGAGTATATGTAACCATAAATATAGTGAGCCCACTCGGTCGGTCGGTCGGTCGATGCTATATTCATAGCCACCGGTTTATTTTTAGAGGCCCGCGGGATGTTTATAAAAATACAACGGCATCGGTCGTGTTTAAAAACAAGACGAATGGGATCGGCACGAGTAACGCGTAGGGATATAAGGTCAGGGAGATGCGCGAATTAATGAAATTATGCCCATATTATAAGCATGACTTTGTGAGACTCGGCTTCTACTCTGTCTGACACACTAATTATCAACTAGTTTCGCATTTCCGGAACGAGCGATATAGGACGGATAGGTTTTTAACGACATACTCGTATAATAGTACTAACTTTTTAATGATTTCATTAAAACAGTAAACGCCAATTTGACTATTATGGATATAAATTTCATTTAATTTCATATCGGTTTCTTAGCTTCACAGTTACAAAGTGTAATTGTTCTTAGGAAGTCAGTTGAAGGTGCCTCTATAAGATCGGTACCCTCATATCTTCTACTCAATCAGACGTTGCTGGAACTATAGATGGGCGCTGGGAATTATTCCGAATCACCCAATTTGGAAAAATTCCAAAAGTTGGAATAATTCTGGAATTATTCCGAATGCTTCCATTTTGGTGGGAAAATAAGTGTTAATATGGGAAAATTAAGGTGTTTTGAAAGGATATCGAATTAAAACCTGCACACGTCGATAGAAGACTATTATACCAACATGTCATGAGGATTTTTCATAGAGTGCCAAAAGTTTATTTTTGCAAAATCATTCTCAATCGTTAATTCTATCTTTATTATGGACAATTCATGGTAGAAAACTAGAAATTACTGTAATCGGTAATCGGTCAATCGTATCGTATCAATCAGAATTGGGCCCCTGTCATCTGTCTTTCGGCCCCTGATGATGATGATCTTCCACGGTCTCTAATGATGATAAGGTCTTCCAGGGTCCCCTTCCTCACCTGCATGATCTGATGATGGTAGCCTGCGTCTGCCGGCGGGAGGCAGGAGCCGGTCGGGGGCGAAGGCGTCTGCTGGCCGGGCGCCGCCGCCCCGCCCGCTGCTTCATGGGCCATCTCTGTAACAATACATCAGTACTTAAAATAATCGGTCAAGTGCGAGTCGGACTCTCACACGAAGGGGAACCCATCGTACAAGAAAAAGTACAAAAAAAAAAGTTTTTTTTATGGGGACACCCTTATCTTTTTCGTTTACTTCATTATTTGGTGCTGTAGCAACAATAAATATACATATTCTGTGAAAATTTCAGCTTGCTAGCTATTACGGTTCGTACGATGGAGCCTGCTAAGGACAAACCGACAGCGGAGGCTTAGTAATAGGGAGGGTTTGGCACCCTTCGGGTATGGAACCCTAAAAATTCTTTGCTGCGCATCAGCCGGCCTCCACACACGGTGGGCAATCCACAAAGGTTGTGGAAAGGTTATCGATATATGGAGATTGGAGGTGGTAGCCATCGTTCAATGAACTCCTTCGTCCTTGATATTCATTCATTGTTAAAAGCTGCCTCTTGTGTGTCTCAAAAGTGATGGACGATCAATTTTCCGACCGGAAACTATAAAAATACCATAAGCTCGCGGTGTTAAGCCACGCCACTGCACGCTGTCCAACGATCTTTTGGCGTGCGGTGCCATGTATAAACTAACGATTTTTGACAGGATCATTGCATGAGGTTGCGTAGAAGTAACGCCCCCCTGTAAACGTCACTCACACGCCAAAAGATCGTAAGACAGGTATATACAGCTAGTCTAGCCACAGAATAACTAATAAGAACTTGCGTCGACCCGCAAATTCCCTCGGTCTGCCAGTCAGCCCATTAAAGAAACTACGACAACAGTCAAAACTTGCCTCTCTCCTCACCTCTCGGGAGTCCCAAAATACCATCTCAACCTTGCCGCGTAACTTCTAGGGGTCGGTTTGCCGGTCTAAGTAGGTCGCTGAGTGGGGTCTAAGAGGGGGTTAAGGGGAGGGGAGTTATTTTTGACTGGGACCTAAAAATAGACGATTATAGGACCTAAAGGAAAACCTCAGCGTTTAAAAGTGGGAAGGAAATGTCGAAAGTAAAACAAAGTATAGTAAGATATAGTTAATGCTACTTCAGCATAAAGTGATAATAATAATCGCCCTCATTTGCTTATAGGATAATTAAATATAATTGTTACAAGTCTTAATGTATTCATCTGTTCCTTAAACAGGCATTTTATACAGACTTGAATTGCTTAATGATGTGAATGTAACAGGTGTAACATTTAGTCTCATTTTGGAAACAGTCGTAGTTTAAAAACTACTAAAAATGTTATTAGTAAATTACTAATAATTAAATTATAAGTTAACCTATCATGCATATCAAAAAAAGCAAACAAAAATTAACAGCTGTACGTACTATAGATACTGTAAATTATTAGCAACCGCCTTTTATTCGATTTGTATTAGTGCTAAAATACCTACATCAAAACATGTTTATTGATACAAATGTACGTGTATAAATAGTGGTATTACTGAGATACGTTTTACAAATTGTTGTTCGTTCATTTTATTATTTAGAAGCGCTTAAATGCAATCCTACAAACCTAACTTGAAATATTCGTAACGCGTCTACGGAGAAACCGCTCGTAGCACCTACGTCGTAGCACTTTCTACGCAAGCTAGAGAGGCCTACGCGGCTACGGGACGCTACGTAGACGTAGACTAGAGTTTACGAAATGAAATCGTTTTTACCTGCTACGCATAAAATTAGAGTATAGTTTACTTTAAATATTAACTAGTGGCTCTGTGAGCTGTAGACCTCGCGAGTATGTCGGTGGGAAAGCTGAACTGCTAAAACACATAAAAAAAATAACCCAAATAATTTTCTTTCAATAACACATACAAACTTATGAATGTACCTGGTTACGTACATGCAGTATGAAAGTAGCCGCACCAATAACTTTGTAAACTACATTTCACGATCTTTTATACAACCTATTGACTTTTTACTAAAATTATATAATCTGTTTCACTCTCATAGTCTTTACAAATCCAACGACACCTCATTTGTTAATATCCATCGAGCCGTTTGGGTTGTAGCGATTTTTTTACATTTTAAACCCCATATATCCGCCATTTTGAAAAAAAACAAAAAACTGGCTCGAGTAAAAAATTCTATTTATTTTTTCAACCTGCTCACAAAATTTCACGAGAATCGGTTCATAAATGCGACCTGTAGAGGAGAACAACCGGACATACAAAAGCATTTTTGCCCAAACCTGAAACGGAGACGCTTCGCTCGCTTCGCTCGCTCATCTGTTTCACTCTCATGGTCTTTACGAATCCAACGACACCTCATTTGTTAATATCCATCGAGCCGTTTGGGTTGTAGCGATTTTATCTCCGCCATTTTGAAAAAAATCAAAAAACTGGCTCGAGTAAAAAATTCTATTTATTTTTCCAACCTGCTCACAAAATTTCACGAGAATCGGTTCATAAATGCGACCTGTAGAGGAGAACAACCGGACATACGAAAGCATTTTTGCCCAAACCTGAAACGGAGACGCTTCGCTCGCTCGGTCAATTAAAGCTTTAGTACAACTACTCGACCAGTAAGTTTAGGCGCATGACAGTGGAATTTCGGTCTAGAACAAAACTTTTTTGTGCACTTAGTGAAAGAAACCTGAATTTTTTACCTGTGCCTAGATTCATATTTCGAAATTGAGGAAAGTCGGATTCGACCTGACAGGCCCGTGAAGGTGAATACAAAAACGCACCCCGCGCCACATACAAAAAATTCTTCCTAATGAAGTTCTGCTATTAGGGCATGTTTGATATCGTTTTCATAAAAATACTATCGTTCCACAGCAAATCAGTTTCGCTCTCCAAGTGTGATCGGAACCCTTGGTCCGCGAGCCCTACTCACACTTGACCGTTTATTGTAGATGTAATCTTGCAATTAACTGGCTACTGGCTGGTCAGGACAGTCAACAAAACCCAAACGAGTTATATTATCTGCCAAGCACCTTATTTGAGGTCAAATTAAAACGTCTTTGTTAGTTGTCTGTCAAATTAGCTACAGCATACAAAGACTCCACCAAAGTAATGAAAATTAATTAAATGAAGCAACTTTATAACATTGAGCAGCCACACACAGTGAAGCGATCACCTACCAAAGTCACAACAACAAAAGTCCCCCCCTCCACTTCGTCTCCTCACCGCCGCATTTCAAAAATAGAACGGCCACGCAAGACAAGTGAAGGCCGCCCGCCCCTCGCACAGAGCCTGGTTCGCTCACTCACGCGGGTTAGAGAGGGACAGAGGACAATAAAGAGGTTCTATAAATAGACCGCGCACGCGAGCTGCGATTTCGCGAGGCGCTCTCTGCCGAATTTTTTTAGGTTCGCACAATATTGAAAGGTTTGGTACAAATGTGATTTTAAAGCAAGTTTACTTTGAAGTGTGGTTTGAAATGTAACAAATGAGCTTTTAAAGCAAGATTACTTCGAGTAACTTCCTGTGTAATAATCTATAGAACACCTATGATTCACGGTTCTCTTTCATTAGTATGATGTGATTTCCTAAAAATCGTCTTGGAAAACATGCTGTCGAAGTAAGAAGTTGATTATACTAAACTAATACTACCTACCCTGAACCAAAGAAGAGATAATAGTACTACGCAGAAACGTACTACTTAAACTTTAGGTAGACACTTAGGATCAATTACTCCGATCGCTGATAATGAATACTTTTAAAACAATGAATATTTTATAACACAATAATACACCTACTTATTTACATGTGTAAATGTCTTATAACAACTGCTCTGACTGTGAGTTATGATATGAGTTTTTATCTACTCTCATGTCATAAAGTTCGAATTACAAACTTGAAATCGAATTCATAATGACGTACTTTATAAACGCAATACAGTAATCAAAATATTTTTATTAATAATAACACATCGTCCCGATCAAAAATAATGTTATTATTAGACTTTTTTCCATAACGATACAGTTCTACTTTTTTGGGAAAGGCAAGGGTCTTGAAACCGTACAGCCAAAGTGTTTGATAGTCTGTTTCGTTGGAAAGTTTTTTTAGCTATAGTTGACAACCAAACATCCACTAAGTGTTTGATAAGTACATTGGACGCAGGAAGATTTAAACAAAGAGGTTCATTGATCTGCGGTTTGATACTGTGGCCCATGCTCCGCGCATGCGCTGTGATATGCTGGGTTTTGGCGGCAACAAAACGTCAACGTGACGTGACAACGTTTTGTTCATTTGTTGTGTCCACAGATTACCATGTTGTGTCTAAGCACTGATTTATGTGGAAATATTGTTGTGTTTTAACTTTGATTTTTGTAGGAGAGACACTTAAGCATGAGAGTAGATAAAGTAGTGTATGAAACTGCACATAACTAGGTATTAAAACTCTCGTGGGATACTATTAAAAACCTCGCCATACTCGTGTTTTAATACCCCTCATTATGCAACAGTTTCATAAACTACTATTTTTTCATACTTGCTGCTATAATAATATAATACCCTGAGCCTAGACCTGTTTTAAGAAGTCCCGATAAGCCCTATTGAACAAATAAATTATTTATGTAACATGACATGTCACATGACAGATAAATCTGTCACATAGAGCTTATCGGGACTTCTTGAAACCGGCCCTCAAGCTATGCCTATGGAAGACGTGGGTCGCGCGCGATTGATCACCGATTACCTTAATTTCTACCTTTATTTGACTAAAAGCCAGATAATGGATATCTAAAGTTGAGCGTGGTCGTCGCGGAATTGGTCCCCAGATGTCGCAGATAGCGTAAATTAAAACAAGTCCTTAATAACCACCGAATTTGACGCCCAACAGGCAGGATACGGGCGCGGGACAAATATAGAACCACAAAAGCGTAAAAGCTAAACGTTCGCTCCACATACCAAAACGAACTAGGTTCTATTCTATTTATGTGCGTGCTGTTGATTGGTCTGTTTAAGCTGCGCACGCGTCTGTTATTTTCTACCATTCTAAATGCAGTCTGCAGTGGGATGCCATAACACAGCGCGCCCTTTTTCCTCAACCGAATCTATTGAAATACTAGCTCAATATGGGGAAAAATAGAGCTTTTTCCAAATCTGATAGACACTGCATAATCTTGGTGTCACTGGTGTCTATGAAAAAGTAGAAGATACTCTCGAGTAAAAGTTACTCTTTCGTTCGTAAAATCCAGCCTGAGTGACTCTACGAGTATTACTCGTATATGTATAGCGTGTTATAGGCTGAAAGCAATAATATTTATAACACTGTAAAATATGCATGACACCTGCTACTGTATCCGATATTCAACACCTACGTAATGATGACCATTATTTTTACGCCTCAATACAAATCTAAAAATAGTCTACAAAATTTCGTAGGCGTATTTTATCGTGGGCGTACTTACGCCTTTACCTACTTACTTAGCTATTTATAATAAAAAATCACTTAAGGTTCACGAGCCCGCGGAATTTTGCCTGAATTCCAGGAAAATAACCGAAATGGCAAACCTTTTATGCAGCCAAAAATAAGCAAAGCACGAATCGTTTGGAAACAAACTTGCGCCAAAATAACCGAGTATAGCTATAGAATGCTGAAGAGCTTCTATCTGTACACTAAAGTTGGACTACCGAGAATATGCTGAATAGCCGGGTCCACGATGAGGGTGATTTATTAGGTTTGTATCAAAAGGATCAAGATCGTTCAAACGGATGAGTGCCGCGCGCATGTCCAAGTGAATCCGGATGATTTACTTATATTTTGGATAATGGGATAAACTAGCACTACTCACTTGTAGCATCAATGGTACTAGCCAATGGTACAACTGGTTCGGAGGGACTTATACCCAGATAGACACCATATCCGAATTGTACCATGAATATTACAAGTAGGACAAACTAGTACCACTAGTACTGACTAATGGTACAAATGGATTTAATGTGCTGCTGTGCAAAGCTAATTTGTGTTTTTTTTTTGTGTTTTGTAGTTTTTTTGCTTCTTTTTAAATATGTTTTAAAAGTACCTACCCACTTAATACAGACCCACATGTAAATTGTACTTTCTAGTGTTCTGGAGGGCCGGCTGAAAATCAGCGCTGAAGCTGAGACATGTCTCAGTTCAGCATTGCTGAGCTGGTCCTTATTAACACTGTATCTATTTGAATATCAATATCAATATCAAATGGTCCAGAGGGAGTTGAAGGGTCTTCTGGTGTGGACCCGTTCTGCAGCAAGCTTCAGGCATAAAAAACAGCAATAACGATTAAAATATTGTTTCATGTTGGTCATACACTTGATGTTTCGTTGCCCTACTTTTCCATATTGTGATTTACCGTAGATTAGTTGGAATAAAACCGGTTATCACTACTTATTAATCAAGTAAATTTTGCAAATTTTTTCTTTAAATAAAACTGATCAGTCATCAGCACAACTGCTGTAGTTACCCTGCAGCTCGTGAAACAGTTTTAGACTGTGTGTTATTTGGAGTTGGAATGGTCGACGCGTCCGGTCTAACAATTTGTATGGACTCTCTTGACTCTTGACGTTCCCGTAAAGTCACGCATAGGTACAATTCTCAAATCAAATCAAATCAAACAGTTTATTTGTAAAAACATAGGTACAATAAGTTATTTATTATAGTGTATTTGGATCGCTATGTTTCGCCATAGGGCATACAAATATTTTATACATCTAGGAATAGTACATGCATCTTAATTTATTTTCTCAATCCATGCGTATGTATATGTAATTTGGAGCAGGCTTATGTCAGTATGCTATGCATATTTGTTTTTATTACAATGCTGGGTCATTTAAATATTCATTTATAGCGTAGTACGTCTTATTAATAAGTAACTTTCTCAATTCCCTCCTAAATTGTATAATATTTTCTATATTACGGATACTATCTGGCAGCTTTGATTGCTGTTCCCAAATATTGTTGTACTCATAAGGTCGATTTTACAATAATCTGATAAAGATTATCTGTTTGTTTATTTATTTAATAAAGTTATCTGGCTGTTTACCTGGATTGAAAATCGTCCCTATAGTAAACTAAGCACTTAGATTAACGACAGTAAAGTTTTTCGTTATGACATATCATTTTCCGATAAGAGAAAAGTATTAAACATGTGGGCGATCAAAGGTCTCACCTGATATGATATAAAAGTATGTGTAGGAGGTGATAAGATGAAGGTCAACGTTTATAAAACCGTTGCGTACCCCTATTGGGATCAAAGGATTATGATTTATTATACGATTTATTTTATCTAGTATCTGTCGGTACTTTGATGTTACGTTTCGGCACGTAAGCGACAAGGAGAATTGACATGTGTAAGTGCAAAGATATCTGGCGCCAAATATGCCTGGCTCTGAAACGTCGTTTCCAAACGGGGAGGCAGACAAATTATCATATTAAAGTCATCGCTCATCATCGTAAATCAGCAGTTAAGGGCGGGCCCCCTAGGCAATCAGAACTTAGAATTTCATCCTTAACTTATTTTTAGAGGAAATTAAATAAACATGAAAAAATGGTTAAAGCCAAGCTAAGCAAGTCTAACTGAAGAACAAACTGTGCCATTTTTATAGTAATTAGATAAATAACAAGAACACAAACTCAGATGCGGTGCGAAATTTTGAAATAAAACATTGCGACAGACAGATTTTCTGGCAACTTCAGGAGACTTTTCTATCGAGCAAAATTAATAAAATTACGTTTATGGGAAAGCAAACTCACGCTGACACTCGTGATAAACAAGCTAGTGAAAAAACGTACAGCAATAATACTCATCATTCCGAGCGATTTGTGTTTTGCTAAAGGCTGTTTTTGCCTAGGGCGCCGTCTTAAATTCAAGATGTCCTAATATTATACTTCTTAATATTTAGCTTTCAGCGTCCTCCTGCCTGTCTGCGGACAGACTATACTGATACACTAGCACACATTTCAAGCTGTATTCCACTATCTATACGATCACCGATACCCTTTGTTAGATAGATAGATAACTCATTTATTCATTGGACATGGTACACACACATAATTAATAACAACAAACACAGTAGGTACCTACAGCTGTGTGGTTATGTGACTGTACCACGGCAGTGAAATGGCCCTGACTCAGCAATGTCACAGACGAATCTGTGACGCTGGTATTCTGCCAGGGCCAAAACGGACGCACAACAGTGGCTCTAATACTTACACAATTATTATGGCTACCCGTGTTTTGAAATCTCTAAACCCGATAGACAAAGACCCTGTGTGAATCACATCACTACACAAAGCTGGAATCTCGTACAAGCCCAAGAAGCCACAACTATGACAACACTTCTTTGTATGGCGAACTAATTATAGAGCATGCGGCTATATTTAGCCGTGAATCACACACGCGGCTCAGAACGGATGCCCCATCTAGATATGATTAACTGCATCCATGTGGCATTGCACTAATTTTGGAGAACAAAAGATTTTGTTAGGGCTTTTGTAATTTTGACGTCACGTGACGACAAGCTAATTACGCACTCTCGGGGAGACAGTTGCTAACGTCCTCCGAAGAAATAACTTGGAACCTACAGCCCTTCATGTCCTTCCCGTTCAGTGATAACGGGCAACAAAAAAACACTTAACATTTTCAGGTTCTTGATAGAGAGTCTGCCCAAATACAGTGAAATCTACAAATCACGTAGCGTGTCACCCACATTTTATGCTGTAGCCGAAAATCAAAAGTCCATTAGGCACGAAGCGACGCGTGATAATATCAGGCTTTTCATTCTAGTCGCGGCAACAAAGACATTTACGTCGTCGGCTTGAAACTGAAAATATGGAGTGCCTTTTGTGATTGCGTTGAGCCGAAACGCAGGCCGAATATAGAGGTGCCACCGAAAGGAACGTTTATCTGCTAACACCATCTATTTTAGAACTATTGCGTGAATAGCGATATTTTTATAATAGTACTTTTTATCGACTACAGATGGCACTAAGTACTGTTTATGGTGGCTAATGGTCTGTCTCAAGCGACTGCTCGATAAGCCCTATGTGACACATTCATCTGGAATTTTACATACATTATGTTCAGTAAGACAGACCCCATAGTGTAATATTGTCATTTAATCTTGTAGAACTTTGAAAATCGTAAAGTAGTATAGAAAATTAGTAATATTAGATGACCATGACCATGATTCCCATAAAACCATAGATTCAAATTAATTATGTGTTTTCGATAAACTATTTACGGACATACTTTACATATTCACAATAATTCCCACGGAGGAAACGGATTAACCAATGAAACTCAAATACACATGTAACAAAACTATATGTAAAATAGAATCAAAATACATAACAACAGTGTAGAGATAGCAAAATAGCACCGGCGGCATTCTGTATTCAAATATCACTGATTTATTCCGTTCAAAGTACTAATACTTATAGAGCTAATTACCCAACGCTCCAACATATTGTCTACAGTGTCACAACACAAATTAGACACATTACAAGAATCAACCTGCAGAATAACAAAAGGCTACCAAAGCGAGAATAGTCACGATAATGGCGCTGAGAATAGTCCTGGTTAGGGCAGGGATGCTCGGCCGGGGCGACTGAAATAGACGAGGTGTGGTGCAAAAAGAGAGAGAGGACTTCAATAATATAACTTACTTAACAAATAAAAAAAAAACACCGACTTCAAGATCTATTGCTTTCTCCATCTCAGAAATAAATGTCGTCTATGATACACGAATACGAATCTACGAAATCTGTCAGTTTCGAGGTAACAGAATTGAGAACCCCTCTTTTTTTGAAGTCGGTTTAAAAAAGAGAAGAGGACTTAATAACCGGCCAAGTGCGAGTAGGACTCGCGCACCAAGGGTCCAATCACACTTGGAGAGCGTAACACCTGTAATTAGGTTTCCACATAAAAAACTGAAGTGTGATGTCATCCAAGTAAACCCAATTTGGTTTTTAGAAAGACAGAAATTTGCAGTTTTCAGATTTTTCCCTTTACTTGTGCTATACCTTGATTCGTGCCAAATTTCATGATTCTAGGTCAACTAGGTTTTCATTCCCTTGCGAATATCAAGCAATTTCAGCAAAATTGAGACATATGCGGTATCTTTTGATTGCGTTTACCTAAAAGTTTTATTTTTTCACAACTTTAAGAGATCACAGACTTGAGTAATCGATATTAATTTCAACTTTATACCTCCATGCATTTCTGAGAAAAAGTCTTAACAGACGGTGAGACAGACAGACAGAAATTTACAGTTTTCGGATTTTTCCCTTTACTTGTGCTATAAGACCTACCTTCATTCCAAATTTCATGACCCTAGGCCAACCGGAAGTACCCTATAGGTTTTGATTCCCTTGTGAGTTCCACGCGAGTTCATACAAATTCAGCAAAATTATGACATAATATCGCGGTATCTTTTGATTGCGTGGACCGAGAAGTTTAATTTTTTCACAGCTCCACAGACAGACAGACAGACAGACAGACAGACAGACAGACAGACAGACAGACAGACAGACAGACAGACAGACAGACAGACAGACAGACAGAGAGAGAGACAGACAGACAGACAGACAGACAGACAGACAGACAGACAGACAGACAGACAGACAGACAGACAGACAGACGGACAACAAAGTGATCCTATAAGGGTTCCTTTTTTTCCTTTTAAGGATCGAAACCCTAAAAATCACACAGAGGCATACTTTATACCATCCTGGCTGACAGGGGCACAGTGGTTGTGATGTGACTTTCAGCAAGTATTTCAATAACTTCATGGCTCGTGATCAAACGAGAATTCAAGGTTCAACGGAGACTCAAAGTGTTGATATCTCTGTCTCTCAATTGGGAAATGACAGAGCGTTATTATGACACATATATATGGCAATTTGTTTAACACTTTCGTGTTTTTAATGTTTTCACCCGCTTCTCATCACTGACTTGCCCCAACACAGCGATTCTATATTTACCGCCGCCGCGGCAAGTTGAACAGTTTTTTTGTCGAGGGAACAGGTCCGTCTAAAGTTCTATTAGAAAGTTCTATTTTTATTCAGCTTCAACATACAATTTAACGTTCTCTACAAGACATTTGTCTTTTTCACGACTAAAAAGAGGTGACTCCTATTTAGCGCTTATGTTTGCAATTCGTAATTTATTTATTGTACACATAACGGACCTTATATGTATCAATCAATCAATCAGCCCACACCTACCCACTGCTGGGTACAGGCCTCTTCTCTACCACGCCATCCGCTCCGGTCCTGTGCCTCCCGCATCCACTGCCTGCCGGCTATGGCGATGATGTGGCACTTATGTAGGTCTACCTTTTATTAAATTATCCTCTCCATCATAGGTTTGCTGGAAGAGATCTCTTATTAGAGATAAGCTCGCCTTTGTACATGTTTTTTCTAATATTAAGTGTCTGTATTATGTTTTCTGTGCAATAAAGTATAAAGTATAAAGTAAAGTATAATGATGTCAGGTGACATCACCGCCATAGTCGGCAGGCAGTTATATGTATAGGTAAATTATTTACGATGGCGATTATGTTATTTATTTGTTTGTATCTAAGTATGCGTGTCTCTCGACCTAATCAGCACAGATTGCTGTTTAGTAATAGCTTTAGTACGGATTTTTTTAAACTAGACGCTGCATAATCTGCTGTACAGTGGCATTATAGCTAGCACCTATGCTAGCACATAGCCCTTATAATACCTATTCCAGCCACAAATTAAACGGCATTAGGCATTATAGAAGCTTTATAACAGCGTTATGAATCGCTCGAAGCTTTACAGCAGCTTTATAACAGATGTATTATGAACCTTTTGGCTGTACAAGGGCTGTCGTATAAGATTCAGCCTCTCTCTCTCACTCTCAACGAAGACTCCTCTAAAACAGCGGGATGCTGTGTTATGGCTTGGTTACAGTTTTTGATTTGTAAAACAATCGAATCTAGTCCTAAGTTTATTTATTATTTTAAAGATTTATGGTGTGATGGTGCACGATGGTGGTTAATTTAGTTGTGTGTTGTGTTGACATTTGATTGAAGTTAGTTTCTTTATTCCACAATAATTGGTTTACAGTCTATTCGTGAGAAGAATGCAGTGAATTTAAATTTAAATCTGTTAACACACACTCACACGACAGGACACAACCTTCGCATTCGAAAGTTTGCCTTCAACTGGTCACTGTGAAATTGGCTTGATAATTGGAAACGAAATGGTTACGGGGCGTGGCTAGGCCGCCGGACAGTGATGACTTTACTGCATTCTTATCAAGAATAGATAAATATCCGACTTACGCCAGGCATGGTTAAAATACTTGAAATCCTTACATTATCTAATTCCAATTCCAAATTATTTATTGCTACATTGTGGTTGTAGAGTTCTTAAAGTAGCTCTATTTACTATAAGTCCGCTTTTATCTAACAGCCATGTTGTTAATTTCGCATAGTCTTGTCATTATCATCGTGTTTGAGTACAAAATATATGTTTCTGGTTCTTATTCTTGTGTTACTACGGAAACTCGTTATCATGATTAGGCTAAGCAGTTTTATCGATAAAGAAAGTATTTGGATGTAATAAAATAAACATAAATCTATTTGTGATATAACCACATCAAAGCAGTTTTGAGCGGTTCCATTTCAAATAATTCTCAGTAACGATCAATACACCTAAAATGATTAGTTATCAGAAAACGATAAACAAAATCGGGTGACAGAGGCACACACACAGTTTAGTGTTAAACAACTTTTGTCATAGTTAAGTGAATGCATGAATCTGCATAGTTATCCAATTAGTTTTTAGATCTTAGTTCTAAAGGGAAACGTTCAAAGGATATCTAACAATAACTAAAAGCTGATTACAGTCCTCCTCAAATCAATAGACGCTCAACACGGCCTCTATGGCGCAGCGGTTGCGCATCTGCCTACCATGCGAGAGGTCCCGGGTTCGAATCCCGGCTGGGGACAAAAAAACCCCAGGTCTTGGATATTAACATGTTTGTGATGTAGCTGTTTCTGGTTCCCACGACACAAAGGTAGCCTTGTGGTGTGGGGCCAGAAGCAATGTATGTGCCTGGATGTAAATGTTTATGTTTAACTGTCTATTCGTGATAAGAATTCAGTGAAATTTAAATTTAAATCGGTTAACACACACTCACAGGACAGGACACAACCTTCGCGTTCGAAAGTTTGCCTTCAACTGGTCACTGTGAACTTGGCTTGATAATTGGAAACGATTTGATTGGTTACGGGGCGTGGCTAGGCCGCCGGACAGTGATGGATGACTTATTACTGCATTCTTATCACGAATAGACTATAGAAACAGTCATCGGGTCAGTTGTGCATAAACGCCCAAACCCTTTCGGTTCATTTAGAACTAAAACAAAATAGAGAGAGAGGGTTGAGTAGACTCTACCAACATCATCAAGTCTTTTCCCCTATGGTGTGGCAGGTGCATAAAATGTCTTTAGCCAGTTATTAAATACTCCGTTTTGCGTGACAGGGGGCTAGCCCATCGCCGCAGCTATGAAATTTCCTAACGTTGATTTCCATCGCCCAATCGAACAAAAACAAAAACCTCGTAACTAAGCCCGGATTTAGACTGTTCTATTAATAGAGACAATATGGCTTCAACAGCGGGTCTGTTAATAGCCTGTAGGCGGGAGAGTTTCTATTTCTATTTCGGGAGCAAGTCCTGAAGGCGTGCAGGTCGGGGCGACAGGTTGTCGGTTGGGTTGGCATGTGGCAGGCAAGTGTTCGGGGGTTGTAATGACAGCGGTTTTTTATTTAGCTTGGAATCCAAACTGAAAATATGTGTATTTTTTTATTGTTTTAAGTATTTGAAATTAGTTTTTGAACTACATACAACTGAAAACACCCTTTCGAAACCAAGAGGTTTTATTATGACGATAGGTTTTCTGCCACCTCCAACCTACATTAGTTCTATGGTGTCATATTGTTATAATAGAAGATTTTGAAGGGGCGTAATTTTCATTCCTAGACTTGTTGCACGATGTTATTTAGTAATAAAACAAGCGGTACTAATAAAAGGATTTTAATAAAAAGAGCTTGATACTTGGCCGATTAAAAGCGGCTGTGTACAACCTTATTTAGCGAATCGTGCCGTCGTCGTCGTCGTGACCAACTATCACTGACATAGAAGCACGTGTTACGTACAGCCAACAACGCGTTTATCTATTTTATTTGGTGTCCGCGAGACGAAGCAGAGCGGTAGCCATTACCTTTAAACGAGGAATATTTGTTTGTAACGTTATATGTTTTGAGTTCTAGAAAAAGGCGCTGGATTTTTCGATGAAATTTGCAATATAGGGGTTTTTGGAGGCAAAAAATCGATCGAGCTGAAAAGTCACGAAATTTCTGAGTTTTCATGCTTTTCTCATACCCGCGTGCAATACGATTGGCAATTTCACTTTAGTGCAATGAAAATAAGGCATAAATTCCAATGACAATAAGAAAGTAAGCTTTGCGACTACTCATTGCGACCTCAGATCACGTGACACTTTTTGGCGCGTCTTCGGAAAATTCACACAGAAAGGTTTCGTTCGATTAAGGTCGAATCTAAGTTCATCATCTGTTATTAAACCTTCTTGCTTGATATTAAGCAAACAGGCACTTTGTTTTCCCCGTGAGTGTCAAGCACAGAATTCAATCTTTCAGCCTACACGTAGAGAAAAGAAAGATCTGAGCCTAAAACTCACGAGGAAAACAAAATGCTTGTTTGCTTCTCGTTTGCAGCTGTTCCAAAACAGAGCAGCATATTACCTATGTTCCTGAATAAATGATTCTTTATTTTTATCTTTATCGATATTAATGCAGTCTGATGATATAATGTTTTATTGTGTTTGTACCAGGAACCCCCGAGCAAAGCTCGGTTCCCAGATATTTATTAGATAAATGCGGATATTTTATTTTCAATCCTAGGAATAGTAAAGGAGGTTAATCAGACAACGCAATGCAATGATACCTACGCCGAATTCTATACAATATTTCTAAAAGGAAAACATAAAAACAACATTATTATTTAGACTTTTAATCCGATCTTATTACCATAATTTAACAAATAATACGTACGTGCTATCTCTCCATACTTTTATTTCCGTTCAAAACATACATAGCAAGCAGCATGCCTAATCTCACTAAAAACTGTGGTTCTATGTATCATTCTACTTCAAATCTTAAGCCTCACTCTATACTATATTTAACCGAGGCCAGTCCTCATATGGGCGAGAGCCACTCCATCTATTTATAAGTTGAGTACTGCTTAAAAGGCGATAATATGTTGAACTCAGATTAGATAACGAGCTTATAATGAACGCGTCATTATAAGCCATGATAGAACAAATATATATATACCTACGTCGAACATGAATATACTTTCATATACTTGATAGAGTGTAGAGTGAATGAAAGATGTTTATTTTCATAAGTAAATTACATTAGCATTTCTTAAGTTGTATTTTAAATTATAAATGATGATGATGACTATAGAGGTAAATGTAACGCAATAGTAAAGGTTTGATTTCGATCTTCGCTGAGCAAAGCATTGCTGCCGCAGCATTGCAGCCGCGGCATTGCAGACGCGGCATTGCAGCCGCGGCACCGATGCCAAGCTATAGTGTATCTGATATAACTGGAACTTGACAGATGTCAATTTTAGCCTGTTAGTGAGGGGATATTGTTCATAAAAATCGATTAATCAAAAGAATCAATATACCCTTTAAATATGATGACGACGACAACTCTTCTGTTAGTTCAACTGAATAAACAATTTCGATTCTTTCCGATTGTTTTGGTAACATCCCTCGTGTTTAAAAAGTGGATTTTATGAAGTTTTAGGTTAGCCGTCAAGTTAGAGTATAGGAATGTAATCTATGATAAGATGAACGTACAAAGAATATATGGGGACCAGTAGTGCTGCGTGCTGCTGAGTTCGCAATCAAACCTTAATCAATCATCATAACTAATCTTAACTCCGGCTTTATCTGTGTTCTGTTTTTGTGTAAAATTACGTCTGAATAAACACTTATCTTATCTTAGGTACTTTTAACCGACTTCACACCTCGGACACTTCATAGAACGCTCGTAAATTAATCGCCTGTTACTACCACATAGCCAAATGACGTTTAAACACGTGCAAATGTGTGTTTAGTTTACGCATGGGACCACTTGGAAGTTAAACCCTTTCAAACAAAAAAAAATAATTTCCAAATCGGTCCATCCGTCTAGGTGCAATTGGTGTACAATGTACGTACATAAAAAAAAAAAAACCCGATGAATTGTAAACCTCCTCTTTCTGTGAAGTCGGCAAAGAAGAGATAATAGTACTACGTACAGAACGGCCACTCGCATCCCCGCGCTGATTCAGATACCGCACCCCACCCCTGGCGCCGGAGGGCGAACCACAGGCTCTTTGTATAGGCGCTGAACATTAAATAACCAGCCAAGTGCGAGTCAGACTCGCGCACGAAGGGCCCCGTACCATTATCTACAAAAAACCGCAAAATAAAAAAAAATGTATGGGAGCCCCCCCCCTAAATATTAATTTAATTTTAATTTAATTATTTAGTTTTTTAAGTATACTCAATATATTGTGAACATTTTAAGCGTCTACATGCTACCATTATCAATATCGAGCAAATATGAGCAAAAAAATCTATCGTTTGTTGCATGGGAGCCCCCCTTAATATTAAATTTCTTTTGATTTTTAGTATTTGTTGTTATAGCGGCAACAGAAATACATCATCTGTGAAAATTTCAACTGTCTAGCTACCACGGTTCATGAGATACAGCCTGGTGACAGACAGACGGACGGATGGATGGACGGACAGACAGCGAAGTCTCAGTAATAGGGTCCCGTTTGGCACCCTTCGGGTACGGAACCCTGAAAATGAAGAACATCAGCTATTAACACTACTACGCAAAATAATACGACCCAGACCTAGGATAATAGAAGCGCGTTGGGACAAAAGAATGTCGATGAATAATAATTGCCTATTCTATAATAGCCAATTGCCACATAACATCTTGTCATTAGATATGGTCGTAAAACAACATTTTATAATAACAGGACACGACTTGTACACGTGACTTGGATTGAGACTATTTATAGATTAATCAATGCATCGTCATAATATGCAAATTATTGATTAATGTCCATTTGTGAATAAAGAAGTTGAACCATTCTGGTTTTAATGATTTGTAGTTATGTTAATAGATTCATTGAAATAGCCTAGGTTTATACGATGGAAGGAAAACTTCGCATAAATTAAATAAAAACTCAATTCAAACCGAATTGTTTCTTTGTAAAGCTGATAACTCTCGAACCTCAGAAATCAAACACGCCTAAGAACTATCGTAAGGAAGTCCACTTACATTTACAGAAAACCGCATTCAAATCCGTTCACACCCGTTTGAGCGTGAGAAAGACACAAACACAGACAGACTTTTCAAACTTATAATAACCCTCTGGTTAAAAATACTTGCGCAACTGTGCCTCGCTCTCCACCCCGTATGGGAAATGCCGTGACACCAAGCCGTTTGTTTATGCAGTCGGAAATAGTTATTTATCCAACAAGTGAGGAAAGTTAGTTTTTCCTATGAGTTTTGATTTTGAGTCTTGAGCGAACGAAGGATTGAAAAATAGAATCACGAGCGCAGCGAGTGATTATAAAATTCAATCCTGAGTAAGCGAAAGACTCAACAAAACGAATAGCAAATGAACTTGCTCACATGTTGCATACAAAACTTTTCACCACTCCCAGCAAGAAAGTATTCAGTCACCATATAGGTAAATAAATTAAATAGTCACAAAGCAAATCAAAATAATTCTTTATTATAAAATAAAATAATAAAATAAATAATCAGTGATCATGAATGACCTACAGTAATTTAATTCAATTTCTTATATGCTGGATTTTATTGGTATGTTTATTTTATGATTTTGTTTTATTGGTAAGTTTCTGAAATTATCTGGTTAACAATTACAGTAAGGCCTGTAATAACCACTTTTACAGCCTTATCTTTACTATTAATCTTAACTTATAAGTATTTCTATTCTAAGTATAAAATTATTTATTTTTGAAATAGTTATTTATCCAACAAGTGAGGAAAGTTCGTTTTTCCTATGAGTTTTGATTTTGAGTCTTGAGCGAACGAAGGATTGAAAAATAGAATCACGAGCGCAGCGAGTGATTATAAAATTCAATCCTGAGTAAGCGAAAGACTCAACAAAACGAATAGCAAATGAACTTGCTCACATGTTGCATACAAAACTTTTCACCACTCCCAGCAAGAAAGTATTCAGTCACCATAGGTAAATAAATTAATGTACTTCTTCTAATGTACTTCTTTCACAGGCTTCTTTGTTTGAGTGCGTTCTAAAATTATAATCCTAAATTTGACGATGTAATTTTTACAATATTTTATTTAATGTTTTTAATGTTTCTGAACTTACAATAATTTGATTTATAAAAAGCATTAATCTTTACTTATAAGTATTTCTATTCTAAGTATAAAATTATTTATTGACGTGACAACGTCTTATAAATTGGTTTTCCGGGTGACACTTCAAGAAACTGCGTTACGCTCCGCTCACGTTATGCGCTCACAATGAGAGCGAGTGAGAGGCACGCGTCCCTTCCACTCG
Source organism: Argyresthia albistria (assembly GCA_963457715.1). Lineage (NCBI taxonomy): Eukaryota > Metazoa > Arthropoda > Insecta > Lepidoptera > Argyresthiidae > Argyresthia > Argyresthia albistria. Next base: position 1,353,485 of record OY735266.1, on the reverse strand, counting down.
GGCATGGTTAGCCCGCCTAAGAGCGAGAGAGACAGACATAAAAAGTGAAAGGCACGCGTCCCTTCCACTCGAGCACAGTTATAAATAAATGTTTTAAATTGTTACTATTATTTCATCCTTCTTCCTACTATACGAATGAATATTCACATTAAAATTATTTTACCACTCAAAGTCGTTGTCACGTAAAACTTTCGCCCGTATACCGACTTTACAGGCAACCAATTTTTTTTTTAAAATATCTTTAAAACTTAACATAAAAATCAGGCAAGGTTAGTTTCTGAACGGGATCATTACTTTCCTCACTGTTCAAACAGTGAGGAAAAACAAACTTTCCTCACTGTTTTCGTAGAGGAAAGACACTTCTTTCGTGCGGGAGTGGTGAAAATAGTTATTTATCCCACAAGTGAGGAAAGTTCGTTTTTCCTATGAGTTTTGATTTTGAGTCTTGAGCGAACGAAGGATTGAAAAATAGAATCACGAGCGCAGCGAGTGATTATAAAATTCAATCCTGAGTAAGCGAAAGACTCAACAAAACGAATAGCAAATGAACTTGCTCACATGTTGCATACAAAACTTTTCACCACTCCCAGCAAGAAAGTATTCGGTCAGCATAGGTAAATAAATTAAATAGTCACAAAGCAAATCAAAATAATTCTTTATTATAAAATAAAAAGAGCTGTTATTCATGAAAATAATTTAAAAATGAAATGTAAAATTAGTACTGCAATTTTTCAAGTTAAAAGTAACGTTTTTAATGTTTCTGAACTTACAATAATTTGATAAATTTTATAAAAAAACATTAATCTTAACTTATAAGTATTTCTATTCTAAGTATAAAATTATTTATTTTTTTAAAATATCTTTAAAACTTAACATAAAAATCAGGCAAGGTTAGTTTCTGAACGGGATCATTACTTTCCTCACTATTCAAACAGTGAGGAAAAACTAACTTTCCTCACTGTTTTCGTAGAGGAAAGACACTTCTTTCGTGCGGGAGTGGTGAAATAACTATTTACATCCTTTATAAAAATTAGAACTATAATATACATTAGAGATGCGAAAAACTACAGTACCTAACACGAACTTATCCAAAGCTCGAAATCTTACATAATCTCCTCAAATGCGGAAAACACCATCATAACATTTATTTATAGCAATTCGCAATTAATTTTCCAAAGGCATGTTTTTCCATTTCCCTGCCCACGTGTTCATTACGTTTTGTTTAAGCCAAATTTAGCCCGGTAGGTGGCTGATATGCGTTTGTGTGTGAGGGTGTATGCGTGTGTGTGTATTCTAAATACAGAGCCCTGTGGTTTTGTATTGCGTGTTGTGTTTTAGATTTATTATATTTCCGTAATTTCAAAGCAGTCATACAGATAACAGATAATAGGAAACAAGTACAAAGACGAGCTTATCTCTAACTAGAGATTTCTTCGAGCGAGACAAATGGGTAGGAAATTTTAGATATATTAGTATCTACCTAGATAGTTGTTTGTGAAGAAACCTTTATGTCTCTATAGCAGCCGCGATGGGCTTGTCTCCCGTCACGCAAATGGCTAAATGCGGGCATAACAGTGCCTCCGCCACGCCTCTTAGGTCACTTCACTGTTGTTGATGTAGACTATATTATGCTAAGTTGATATAAATCGGTCGAAAATTATTCAAGTCTAAACGATGACGTATGGCGTCCTTAATTTCACCCAAACGTCAATTACAGGACAAATACATACCCCACACTAGGATACTCGAGTCGAGGTGTGTGGAATCTCACTCGTGTTCACAAAGCCTTACCTGTAACAAAGACATAACATACTGTTAGATTTTTCAACAAACAATCAAATAGAAATTCCTGTTTCAATAAACTGGTTTATTCGATATTTACCGTTTTATCTGTAGGGGGTCCCTATCCCGTTATTACGTGTTTAAAATTATGTAAATAAGATGTATGAAGGGCGTATAAGCTAACAATAAAAGCATTTTCACTTCTCATGCTCGTAAAGTTCGTCTTTATGTCGGGTATAGCCAGCATAAAATAAAATTTTATGTTCTAGAGCATAAAGTAAAATCTTCGTCTAAATCTCTGACAAAGGTCGTCAAGTAAACAGCCACATACACCTATGCTAAGTGCCACTGCCGTGCCGGCGGCGGCGGGCGGCCAGAGCCGGCTGCGGAGGCACGTCCAAAAAAAAAGTTTAATGGCGGGAAGTCCTTATTTTTTCTCGGTAATTTCAATTTGCAATAATTTCATAATATTTACTTTTTTTGCAATATTTCTGTTTAATTTCCTCACAATCGAAGTGAAAAGCAGAGTGTATAACTCGTACATAAAACCCATTTTACCCTCGACATGACTATCCACCCTCGCACGGGTAAAATGGTGCGTTTTATGCCCTTGTTGTACAATCTACTATTTGATAGTTCATAAAACGTTTCTACGAGTATGTTGACTGCCCTCGTCTAGTAGCAGTTTCGCTGGAGTCGTCGTAATGCCTATTCCTGATTCACAGCATGTGGTTTATGATATTAATGTTTCGCCATGAAGTAATATTCCACTGCAATGTATTCATAAAATGTACTTGGTGAAACAGATCAGTGTAATGAAAAGAATCGTTCCTGTCACTTGTTTACATAGTAATGTGTTACCGTTAATACATGATAGATAGTCCAGTAGGAACTAACTGCAATAACAAGATAAAGATAATCTTGGAATCAAGCAAACACATTGTTTAAAGGTATAGCTTGTTAGTACTTCGTAAGTAAACAATACATTATGGTACCTACAGGGATTTTCCCTAACTGCTTGTTATTGTTTCTATCGATACATTTTCCTAAGAAACAACAAAGCAAAATGTGGATACAATTATTTCAAATTCTGCAAAGATACAAAGAGAGAACCAGATAAATATTTTATAAATTTAAGTATACACCATGTACAATGCCTTCAGAAGTTGATTCTTCGCAAATTATTACGAACATGTACGTTTCAGCAAATTCCAAGAATTCCCTGCTGATATGTACGATGCAGCATCCGCCAGGCAGGGTCAAACCCCTCCCGGTTCTGATATCAACTGACGCATTGACAGCTGCTACTATCCTTAAATGTCATAGCTCATGGTACAGCCGTGCAGCTCTACCTACAGTTTCCTCAGTTATAGTCCATTCGTGATAAGAATGCAGTAAAGTCATCACTGTCCGGCGGCCTAGCCACGCCCCGTAACCAATCAAATCGTTTCCAATTATCAAGCCAAGTTCACAGTGACCAGTTGAAGGCAAACTTTCGAACGCGAAGGTTGTGTCCTGTCCTGTGAGTGTGTGTTAACAGATTTAAGTTTAAATTTCTCTGCATTCTTATCACGAATAGACTGTAGTAAATACGATGACCGTAGAAGATATCGGATGATTTTGACAAAACCCGAGAAGCTTCATCAAATAAACATTAAACTAAAAACTTATTAAGATTTTTCTTATTTTGTTTTAGGCAGGGTGGTGGTCACCGGTGAGTGGTGACCTACATGCCTCTATAAGGTTAACCGTTAAACTACGATAAGGGTTTTATTAAAATAATCTAATATCTTCCAAGGTCGTCGGACTTCGGAGGAGAGCTATACCATACTAGATTGGGATCTCGGGATTGGTGTTGGATAGATAGCTTAGTCTAAGGTGGCCAAATGGGTCGGCGATATTTGGGGCTATTTGGAAAGAAAATGCATAAGGCCGGGACTCCACCACAGCGGAGATGTGGAATATTTGTATGCTAGATGGAAACAGCTCACATCTCCGCTAGCAACGCGCCATACAAATATTCCACATCTCCGCACATCTCCGCTTTGGTGAAGTCCCGGCCTTAAACTAAAAAGGCCACTGCCCTCTAACGTCATAATGACGTCATCTTAGTTATGCATAATAACTAAAATGACGTCATTATGGCGTTTAGAGGCTTTAGTTGCCGTTTTATTAGTATTTTTTCCTTCCAAATAGCCCCCCAGTAGACGAAAATAAGCAGATAACTATGAACAAAAATGGACATAGAAAAAGAATCAAATCAATCGTCTCTTCTAGAAGTTATCACTGAAGTAATGAATGCTACTGTAACCATTGTACCTGCAGCAGCAGAAAGTTCCACTACGTGAATACAATATGTAAACAAACATCGCTGGCATGTTATAGAATGTTGGGCCTTGTACTGAATCCCGCGTGTTGGTATTTTTCCACCACAACTGCATCGGGTGACTCATAAAGTTATCTTTGTGAGGGTTATGTGAATGAGATTTGAATTTAATTATCGTGTTGTTGTTGTCATTGATAGAGTAAAAGTTGGCAACTAGGTGGAATTTCTCTGAAACGGAAGACAGCTGCGATTTGCGGATCGCAACCTGTAAGAAAATATATAACATAAATAACCCATTCGACATGGAAATGCATTCGAAACTCAACTTTTCTGGTGACTTTGATACATCATGCTGGGAAGAAGGGAATACAGTGCCACCAACTTAGCTGTTCAGTTGATAGCGGTCGCTAGTGTCATAGTAGTCTTCACAATAGCGGACATAGTATAGTATGTATTCTCTTTGATGGCGGATGACAAATCCGTTATACCAATTATTTCCCACCTGAACAACTAAGTTGATGGCTCTGTATGTCTTTGTCTACCTATAAAACACTCACTGATATGTTGGGCCCTGCAGTAAACTACACTGAAACACCCGCTCTTCCAATATAGATTTCAAATTAGCTCCGGCACTCCCTACTCCAGAACTTTCCATAAAGTTCTTCCACCCTGACAGATGGAATCGTCCTGTTTCCAGGCGTTTTCACCGCCATCTGTCGTGAGAGTTCTAACGGGACCTCTGATAATTAGCACCATTCCCAGGTCAATCTTCGACAGCCTTCCCGCTAATCTGCCGTCCGTCGTCGCCGGCGCCGGCACCCGGGAATCTGGGACGGGAATCGGGAAGCCTCGGTCGCTCCCACGGCCCGATTGGAAAACTATAATTAGAGCCGCCGGTACTAACTAGCGACGACTGTTGACGGATCGATGTCGGATCAAACGATGGGATCGCAGAGAGTATGGTGAGCCAGTAGGTCTATCTTTGACATCTAGGTCCATTTGCATCAAAAACTCGAAATACAATTATATTTATCAGCTGTCGAAATGTATGAAATATGCCAAACTTATATGCGATTAGCGCGCTAATAACAATGTACTGTATACTTACATTTAATTTATTGAGCACCATTTGACAACCGAGATACAGTGTTTTCACTAGTTCGGTTGTCACTGACCCCTCCTATTTTACGAAAAAATTTCCTAATTAAGTATCTCCTTATTTTAGTTAAGTAGAATCTGTGTAAACCATGTTATATATCTCTCAATAAACACATTTCATTTAATTTCAATGTGTTTTTGGTGCAAGTGACACATAGTTTCAGTCGCAATCCCAGTTAAATTGATTGTGTAACATGTAAACGATAAATGTAAATTGTATATAGGTGTAAGTACAGAAATAAGATTGATTTAATCTCGATGATGTCGTGTACCCTTGCTTAATTTTAAAGATGCACTGGTGGATGCTGATAAAGTATCTTCCATACATAGTCTGACTGATTCAATTCAGGATAACGTCGATAGTTAAGAGATATAGTATGAAGTATAAAATAATTTGTCATTATCGCTATTTTTTACGCACTTATAAGTCGACTATGATAGTCATAAATAACGATTGATATTGATATTTAAAAACGTGAAAACCCAAATAGATAACGACGTTCTTTGATAACCTATTTATCAACAGCCACGTCACACGACAAACCTACAAAAATATGGGCGTTTTTCCATTAGAAGGTATAAAAATAATTTCAGTAAACAGTAGAATCTATAGTATATATCTAAACGATTAGCTGGCCATATAAATAAGTCATGAGCTGAAAGCCTTTATCATCCGGAGGCCCCGTCAGGAGACCGTAGAAATTGTTGTCAAATTCAAGCTCATAGTAACATACGTCTAATATGAAACTAACGAGCAATGTCACTTGTTCGGGTTATATTTTTATTATGGAGTTTGTTTACAAATATTATACGGTCTCCCGACGACGACGCGACGGGGCGTGACCTTTAGAGCAAAGAATCTACAGTCTTTCAACGATATTTTGACTGATGAGTTTACGGGGGCGCCAGCTCTACGAAACTTAATGCCACGAACCGGTCATCAACACAGACCTTTCATTCCTCATGGGTCATCATGGGTTAGTTCCACCTGTCACCGCGCGCCAAAATATAGTTGGAAAGCAGTATGTGATATTGGCGCTGTCATTTTCCTAACGAGAGACAGAGCATTAGTTTGAGTTGAGTCAAACTCTGAGTTGGCAGTTGTGCATCCCAGCCGCACTGATGCAAACGAGAATTCTAACAGCTGCCTTGGGCGGGATGCGACAGACGGTGGGTCGCCAGCCTGCATACGACGGTGTCAGGTGGCAAACAGCTCAAAACAATACTCTACACACATGAGATAAGTCTGAGAATCGGACCGCTGGTATTTGTTTGACAGCATGACTTTATGATAACGTGTAGAGCGTAGAACATCTGAGGCATTTGGTGCTAGAAGTCAAAGCAAATGAGTTAACTATTATCTCATTAGATGTGTCGTTTTGGCAAGTGACAGCGTAACGGATTAAAATGTGATTAAATAAATTTATAATGAGCCTATGGTTGCTCCCCGATGATTAAGTAGACATGGGTAATCTCTAAATGTGGCATTATGCTATGCTGATGATGCCTGGGGACTCAATTTGTAGGGTTAGGTTATTAAATTGACAATTTACTTAGAAATTTGATGATTTGCCTGAAGACAGACAGTCGTGGAGACAGAGCTCCATTCTCGAAAAACGAGATCCCAGGCTTTCGTATTTATTTATTGTTCTTGACAATATAAAGCAGAAGCAAATAGAAAACACATTTACAACGGTTAGGTTATTCTAGAAATGTTATTGCAAACCTAGTATACAAATAAATAAACTAATTAATGTCACCATGAGAGGGCACGAGCCTTTACCTGGATACCGGTAAGATTGAACCATACTTCACCAGACTGACTTGGTAAAAACCAGACACGTGACTGTAGACAATGTTAAACGCTAAGGATAGCGAAACGAAACGATTACTTTTTTATGTATGCGATTTGACATTTGGAATCGCTACGTGACGTCACCGAAGCCAAATGTCAAATAGCATACATAAAAGTTATCGTTTCGTTTCGCTAGCGCTAGCGTTTAACTTTGTCTAGGGAGGCTGTAAAGAAAGGATAAATTAAATAGCAGTGACAGGTAGGTTGTGTATGTAGGGAAATTCGCGTGGCTTTCTAAATTCTCGATCAGGCTTCCATCATCTGGGCGACTCTTGCCAGATTTCAGTTTCGGCCAGATTTCTCTGCTATCCATCAGCTTCACACGGACCTTGGCCGGTCCACGCAGGGTGGTCGGCGTTGCACAACCGCCACTATTTCTAGTGCATCGCTCACCTTGCGCGAGCGCAGATTGCAACATTAGCCGCGCTCTCGTGGCATGTGGTGTAGGAATTTGATAGATTCTTGAGATAAGAATGTATCGTCAGTTGTTTTAAAGATTCGTGAATTAGTTCTAAAGTTTATTTTGAGGTGGATCTGGCAACCAAAATAAGATATAATAATAAGATAACTACTATAATAGGTATGTATAAAGCTATGAGTACGCATGAATTTACTCACCAGTTTCTTCATTTAACAAGAAAATGTGAACAGGTGTGTCTTGGTAATTGTTTACTTTGTTATTGAAGATCGATACTAGATTGTATCGATTACATCTCCGTACAGCAAAATTATGCTGAGAATGCTGCTCTTATAAAGTGCTGTTATTCCCTAATAAGAGAGAGAGAAAGAGAGAGAGCGAGAGAGAGAAAGAGAAAGAGCATTAATTTAAGTGTCTGTCAAACCATTAACACTAACCAGAGTTTCATTGATCTGAGTGTTAGCCCCTTAACCCCCTAAAGAAAAAGAGAGATGCCTGTCTAACTAAGGTGTGTGGCGTGTGTGTGAGTTTAAGGTTTTTCAGGAATGTGTCGGCGTGTTTAATTTATTTTAATGTAGGTATTTTTAGTACTTTTGTACAATTTTAAATATGAAATTATGAATTCATTATACAGTCATTGGTATTGCTAATGTCAATGACATGTTCATAAATTATGAAGATGAGTTATTTTTTCTTCTGACTGTACTCGCAAGTTAATAATTAATATATAGTCTCTGCTTAGTTTGCTCGACTTGGGCGGGGCCCCTACCGCGCCCCCAGATTTCTCTTACCTACCATGTTCAGTAAATTTTGAGTCAGTGCCGAGCGGTCTTATTCGCTAACACTTGAGTAAGCAGAACATAATCAGCGCATTTGATGTCAATGTCAACTGCCACTTCTCCATAAACGTTCCATTTGAATTGCTTACGGATTTGTAATAGTGATTCAAGGCCCTATTCATGAGGGTAGGTCAGTTGAAAGCCTGGTACTAGCACCTCCGATCTGTCAAGTCCGAAGACCCCATCCACTGCAAGAGTCTGGCGAGTGGCCAATCAGGTGCGAAAACAATATATCTGCGCGCGATTGCCGATCCAAGTAGACCCAACTGATTCCGTCCCGGTGACGCCCGCCACGGTTATAGACGGCCCGGAATAGCCGCGAGTGCCCGCGAGGAAGCTGTACCGACTGATGGATGGCGGCAGAAATAGGTACTAAAATGGGTTTATTTTGATTTGGCGCTCGCGACGCAGTATGTCTATATCAGGGGTGTCTGTTTTCAGCACTCTGATCACGACTTACGCCCGGTTTCCAAAAGGAAAATTAGCTGTGAAATATTTTTAAACGCTTGTTAAATTAAACAGACTGGCTCCCGGAAAATGCAAAGAGAAAGCGTGGCCGACCCAGGAAAAGATGGAGTCTTGAGTTAGGTCTATCTATGGTATAAAGACTGGAGGAAAACCGCTCAGGATCGGATGGAGTGGAAGAGGGGGAGAGAGGCCTTTGCCCAGCAGCAGTGGGACATAATAGGCTCATAATAATAATAATAATAAATTAATTTCAGCCACTCACGTGTCGGACATTTTGGATTAATCATCGAAAAATCGCCGGTCACATTTGATCACTCTTTCAGAATCTAGGGGGCTCCTGCGGTAGTGGGGCGGTGCGGGCGGGAGGGGGGTGTTGTCATGACGTCTCTGTTTTCCAGTATAGCGCGAGACCTCAGCAAAGGTCGATTTCACGTCACACGAATGAGTCTCGTTCGTGTGAGACGAATCTCATTCGTGTGACACAAATATTCGTGAAATCGACCCTCGTACACAGATTAATAAAGGTAGAAGATTCGTAACGCTTGCAACGCTATTCGGTTTTGTGAAACTACATGGGGTCGCTTCGCTCCGCTCCGCTCCGATCACCCAGAAATAACAAATGAAATAATCATGGCGAAGTCTGTAAACATGTTGTTGCACCAAAGACCAAATTTGAAACAAAAAACCACTGAACACAAAAGTAATCAGCTGTTGTCGTGACATCGTGTTTTACATTATCAACCAACACGCCGGCTTTCGTTAAGACAGATTGTTATGTATGCTTTATTTAAATCAAAATGCTAGTGACTTGGTTAAACGTCGGTCTTTAATTAACGGTCTAGTCTAGGGTGTTAGTTAACTGGCTACTACTTTACAGGTTTCCTAGTGTAGTATCCAGGGCACCTACTGCGTATTACTCACCAAGTGTTACTTTCCAACGGCTTTTACATTTACATTTTTTAAGTGTCTGATTTAAGTTAGGTAGTTAAGTGTCTCAGTTCTGTTCTAGACGTCTTCAACCTATTAGGATTAGATTTATATTCTTTCTTTTTCTTTATTCTATATACTTCATCAATAAAAACCCGTTTTGCTAGTATAGGAATCATAAACACACGAAATGAAGTTTTCTATGTACACATAGTTTGGGCTGCAGTCCAACACAAAGTCCCTTAATGATGTATTATTGTTTCAAATGACTGTATTCTGTTTTGTGTACTTATTGTAAATAAATAAATAAACCAAATAACTGCGATAGGCATACCAACATACCCTGTAACTGTAATGTACCCTCAAGCACCGCTCTATAATTCAGGTAGTAACTTCCTCAATGCGTTAGTTTGTGTTGCTTGAAAACTATCCTAAAACAAAATAATTTGCTTTAACTACATAAGTGCAAAATAGTCGTGAGAGCCAGTGATGATTTTAATCCAAGGCCGAACTTTATGATGTTGTAAAAAGAACTATTAGGTTCGACGCCATTAGCCGTTGCTATATCAGTATATCTCGTGAGAATATTATTATTCATACGATATCTGTTCAAAGCTTCGAAAACTTACCTATCAACCTGAAAACCAACTTCTTAGTATTTTGGTAGGTTTTCGGAGCCTTGAAAGGATATCGTCCGAAAACTTTTGGGCCTCGGACGGTGATCTAGAAATGTAGTAGGGACTACTCTACCAGATGACACAGCTGGAGTGACCTTGCAGGACCTGGGGCCCGATGCTGCTCTGAGAAACGCACTTATATTGGATCGCTATCGCATCTAAAACACCCAAAATTGCGTCATTTGGTATGCTCCTAAAGAATCGCAAATAGATCGTACATAGATTGCAAGCAAATCAATACGCTTTGCTTGCAATGTATTTGACCAAATGACGCCATTTTGGGTGTTTTAGATGCGATAGCGATCCAATATAAGTGCATTTCTCAGAGCAGCATCGGGCCCCTGGATATAGTTGGTATCTGTGTCCTAAGTAGCACATAAAATTGGGATTCAAAGACCTGAACTGTTATAGGCCAAGACTTTTTGGACCTGGACGATGTTCAGGAACATTCAGTAGGGATGTAGCATCGCAATGCTGAAGTAACTATGCAGATGTGACCTGGTAAATACAAGAGATGGAGCATTTACTATTCTATACTGAAAATCTATTTTGATAACTTTGGACCCATTATTCTCTTAGTGTTGATCCTACAATGAAAATATTGCGACATGATTTGTTCAATATTTCATGAAGTGTTTATTGGGACAAAACGGGCCCTATTACTAAGTCATCGCTGTCCATCTGTCTGTTCTTCCACCCGTCGTCCCTAGGGTTTCCCTTTGTGTAGGAGTCCCACCAGCAATCAACAGATTTTTCTTTCTTTTACAACTTCTTAATCGTTCCCCAGCAAATACTACCAATGTCAAACAACCTAATATAATAAAATAACACAACATTAGTCACATAAACCATTCACCTTACAGAAGTTTCCGACCAATAAGATTCGTCGGATGAGTCAGTCAGTTCGACCAATTTGGCTGACTGCCGGCCCGCGTGGCTAACCGGGTCAGTTGGTAAAAGTGTACCTAGCCCCAACTACTATCAGACTGTAGAAGTATGAACCAACAACACTTACCCATATGCTAATTCGTTTCCTTCAGCCGATTTACCCTCGTCGTCGCCTCAAACTAACTCAAGAGTTTGACGTCAGCCGCGACATAAAAACAAGTCAAGGGGCTGTCAAGCAAGCGACTAAGCTAACGGGCTGTCAAGTTTGGCGGTGCAGAAGTTGATAATGTAACCTCATAAGAAGTAGACAAAATAAATAGCTACACTCATGTGCAGAGAGAGGTTTTCCTCGATGATTTCTATGTATACTTTGAGTTTTTCTCAAGAAAGCCGCGTCCGTGTAAACTTTTTCAGGGGACAATCTCTATTCAAATTTAAACATCCAACCATAAAGTTCAGTTCAGTTCAGTTCAAAATTTTTATTGACCATAAAATCATACATATTACTTAGTCAACGTCAATATAATATTAATATTTTTGTATACTACCGCCCGTTCGGAAGTTGTGGGCTTAGGGATGGAGCAAAGAAGGGCAAGAAACCTTCCCCGTACCTCTTTTATAATATCAGAGCCTTAAAAATACAATGTTATGTATTTCTACTTAAGTCTAAGGAAATACACCGAGGAGAGACGTACTGACTCAGTCCATCGCCCCTCTTTGGATTTCTGTGCGCTGAGATGGTAATTACCATGCAGTTTTGTCATCTAAATATTCTTTTACACTGTAATATGACTTCTTCAATAGGCCGTTTTTGACATAGTTTTTGAACCTCCTTTCTGGTAGGTCCGTTGCTTCATTAGGTATTTTATTATAAAAACTAACACATACTCCCATAAAAGATTGAGCAACCTTACTGAGTCTGAACGCGGGCATAGCAATCTTATTTCTATTTCTAGTGCTATTATGACCTAAAGTCTTAAAGTCTTAAAGCATCACCTACACCATTTGTCTTCTCATGGGTCGCTCAACACGAGCCTTTCCGTTCGTTGCATTAAGGCGTGTTGTTGCCGAAGAAGGTAGAAGTGTATTTTTTACGTTTCTGTTATTATTGTAGGCAGAGCATAGATATCTCACCAAAATGCCCAGTCTTGAGAGGCAGATAGCGATACACCGGCCAATGAAAACAAACCCCTCGATTGGTCAACATTTGGCACTTTGGCAGTAATCATCGTCACTATTTATCAAAGATAATTAGACACCAACTAACGAAGCCGCGGTATTATGACAATAGTTAACACGACAGAATTAGTGTAGGGATATCTATCAGTTTTGTGGATTGCCATTCATTATTCATTGCGGTTCAGTTTATATTGAGACGAGGACATGAAATACTAACGCTAAAGATTTGTTTGTATGTCAGGGAACAGTTTGAAAACAGACGAGGCTGTATTCTGAAGATTTACAGAATAAATTATTTCTTGACATGAACACAACATAGCGTAACACGGTTTACCATACGATTGACATATCTGCTATCAATGTTAGTATTTGTGGCCGAATATGGCTCTAACTTACTTATATCCGGATAAAGGCCTACCTATGCCACTCATAGAGGACATTCATCGACTACATTTATTTATTTGCTTTAAGTCTTTGTTGCAACTATGACACGACGAAAAAAGCCATGGTGACATGTTAACGGCTTCCGAAGTTCGGACTAGAATAGATCGTAAAACATATTCTCGGTCAAGGTGTCCCGAGGCGGAGCGAGGCGGTAGAGTAGACACTGACAGGTCAATTGTCCAATAAGCCAAAAATAAACCACCAGACATACCACCCGCCAATCACGAAGCAACACATTTCAATATCGTTAACGATATTCTTGTAGCTTACGTCATGGATCGGGCCGTAGCAAATATACCACTTATTACGAATTCATTTGTTTAAATAGACACGTTTACTACGCGCCATAAGGGCTTTTGTCGACTGGGTGACGACGACAATGTGTATAATAATGTGGAACTACCAAATAGGCGAGTTATACTTACGTTAATAACTAAAATGAAGGAGTTTTCTTAGTATTTAAAAGGTATGAAGTACTGTTTACGCCAATACCTAATTTAAATTAAAAATTACGGATATGCACTCGAATCCTTCCTATATCCGCCTCTCCTTCCTACTCACGCATCGCACAACGCGCCGAACGAGATAGAAGACTCGAGTGGCGCCTGCGGTGTCAAAAACTGGAACTACGAAGTTGAGAAAAATATGGACGTCTGAGCACGTTGCTTCCGTGTCGTCTACCGCTAATAAATTAATTATCCGCTTTACTGTGAATCTAACGATTGCCAAAGTGATAGTGCATCTGTGGGAGCTGGCCAGCTATATTTGTGCAAGGGATTTGGGACCTGGGCGTCTCGTCTCGAAACATACAAATTCCATCTGCATCGAAGCAGGTGAAGGAAGCCGCTATATCCGGATTGCTGATTGCTGACCGCTGGTGAGTCCCTTCCCAATCTGTTCTGTCTCTCTGTCTTCTCATTCCTCAGGCAGGACAGTATCCCCTATCAATACGAGTGCATCTCCGATTCAACCGCGATACTATTTCAAAGGATTATATACCGCCCCGCGATACAGTCCACTTAAAATTAATCTAAATAACTAATGAACCAACCCATTATTGAACATTTTGGTCCTTCGAGCCGGATAAGTTATTTCATTGTAATTTGGTGTCAAAACTCCGATAGTTTTACACGTAATTCATCCGCCATATTGGACGCTAATCGTTCTCCCGCTCATAACCGCATCACCGCCGCCGCCGCAGCCATAGGTACCTACCTGCGCTGTTAGTATTTATTTATTTACCTACCCACCTATCTAGGTACTCATACTCATAACGCAACCCGCTTGTCGTACTATCCTACCGATATAGGCAACTCACAATTATTTAGCCGCTCGAATTCTACCTTGTGTTGTACTTCCACAGGTACGCGATACCGCATATTAGTATTTACGTACGTTACACGTTTTCGCTTGTCTGAATTCCATTCGTTGTTTATCAACTATGGCCGCTGTCAAAATAGCTGTATTACAAGCAAAAAATAACGCGATCTTCTCTCGTTTGACTAGTCTAAATGACGTCGCTCAGAAAATACCTATTACGGAGGTAGAATTGCGTTCCACTGAGACTTTTATGGCTGATAGTGAGACGCTGCAAGACATTCGCTCGGACTTTAGTTCGAATCTGGATTCAATAAATGAGTTAGGTTTTCAGGGAAATCCGAACTTTGTACCTAACTATAGCGCGCTTAACGCTTTCGAAGATATTTACGCCAGGATACAGAGAGTACGTTCTCGCATATTATCAAAAAACAAACCGCATCACTCGAACTCAAACGAGACTAAAGGTTCGTCTTCACCGTTCAAACTCCCGCCAATTAACCTTCCTGCGTTTGATGGAAAGATTGATAGTTGGCCTGTGTTTTACGAATCGTTTAAGGCGAATATACACTTGAACCAAGCTTTAAGTGACGCTCAGAGAATTCAATATTTAACCGGTAAATTGTCCGGTCCCGCATTGAAAATAATCGCTGGTATTATTCCGTCAGGTGAGAATTATACTTCCATCTGGGAAAGTCTAGTTAAAAAGTACCAAGATAAAAGAGCTCTTGGAAGTCATTACGCATCTATTCTTTTGAATATCAAACCCGCGTCGAATAATTCTACGTCATTAAACACGTTTATAGAAACATTCGATTCCGCGGTTTCGGCTTTAGAATTATTAAAATTCAACGACTTAAAGGATTTTATTTTGATGTCTATGGCCATACGTAAAATTGATTCAGCTACCGCGCACGCCTTTGAAACATTTATCAGAGGCAAGGAAATTCCTTCCTATAAGGAGTTCGTTGACTTCATGAAAAGTCAAGTTAAAATATTAGAGCGGACCGCTGCTGCTCCGTCGAACCGCGCTCCCACGTCAGTGGAGAACAACCCTAATAATAATAATACGAAACCGAATCGCCCGCGCAATACCTACCAATCACAAACGTTCCTAACGAGTGACGGTAACGGTGTTGGTCCCTGTTTGATGTGTCATAAATCTGATCATCAACAGTTATATAAATGTACCGCTTTTAAATCTCTTCCCGCCAAAGGCCGTTTTGATTTCATAAAATCTAAACGTGCTTGTGTGAACTGTCTCAGTTTATCTCATACCGCTTCTCAGTGTAACTCCACATATACATGCAAGTCCTGTAACAAGGCTCACCATACTTTGTTGCACCTTGTAGGTAACAGCAAAATAACCTCTTCCGCGCCTCACGCGCCGCCGCCGCCGCCGCTCGCTCAGAACAACGATGCCACTAGCGGAGACGTGTGCGGAGACGTAATGTCGTCTCGCTCGCACCCACAGGAGAGCGCGTTGCCTAACGTGTCGCTTTGTGCTCACGCTCGCTCTGACTCTGGCCAATCGTTTATTCCGTCTACACCGCATACGACTATATTACTTTCAACCGCTGAAGTTAATGTTTTAAATCATGACAAACAGAATGCTTCTGTCCGATGTTTGATCGACAACGCCTCTCAAAACAATCTAATTACGTCCGCTTGCTGTGATCAGCTCGGTCTAAAGCCCATTCCGCTTGCGAATTCATTCATAAAGGGCGTCGGATCCGCTTCACAAACTGTTCACGGGTACGTTTCGCTACTCGTTACCGCGAAAAATAAAAAATACTCATATAATATTACCGCTTTGGTTGTCGATAAAATAACTGACCGCATGCCCTCCGAATATGTTGACACTTCTATAGTGCAACATTTGGTTGACTTACCGCTCGCAGATCCACTTTGGCACATTCCGGGTGAGATCCATCTGATCCTCGGCGCTCAGCTGTTTCCGCATCTACTGCTAGGGGGCAGGGTTGTCGCTCCTCCCGCTCCACCCGCTATTGAAACCGTATTCGGATACATTTTAATGGGTGATGTACCTGCCGCTTCTAGCTATAATAAAAATAATAATACCGCTTCCGCATCTAAACAAATAAATACCGCGACCTTCTTCACTTGCTCTGATAGCATGGAGATGAGTGACCGCTTTGATAACCTCCACCTTGATAAATCTTTAACTAAGTTTTGGGAAATGGAGGAAATGCCTTCTAAGAAGTTCCTTAGCCCAGAGGAAAGTCAATGTGAGGAAATATATCGCTCCACTGTATCACGTGACTCGTCTGGTCGCTACTGTACCGCCTTACCTTTTTGTCGAGATCCGTCCGAGTTAGGTGACTCTCGCTCCATCGCTGTTCGCCGGCTGCTGTCGCTGGAACGTAAACTGCAGGATCCTGAGTTGAGAGCTAGCTATAATGAAGTTGTGCAGGACTACATAGATAATGATTATCTGTCCGAAGTGCCGCCTGACAGTCAGGACTCCCAGGGATATTACATACCGCATCATGCCGTCGTTAGACGCGATAAAACAACTACTAAAGTACGTGTCGTGCTCGACGCTAGTGCTAAATGCCATAATGGTATTTCACTCAATGACACTCTTCACGCAGGGCCGAATCTACAGGCTGATATTTTCGTCCTTTTACTTAATTTCCGCTTGTTTGAGGTAGCGATGGCGGCCGACATAAAACAAATGTATCTTAGAATTCTTCTCCAGCCGCAGCACCGCAAATATCAGAAGATATTATTCCGCTTTGACCCTTCGCAACCTATACGCGAATTTCAATTTAATCGAGTTGCCTTTGGATTAAAATGTAGTCCTTTCTTAGCTATGCGCACTGTGCGACAGCTGGCACTTGATGAACAAAATCAATTCCCGCACGCTGCGGACATAGCCGCTCGTGAGCTGTACATGGATGATTTGACCACTTCTGTCCCTACGGTAGATGAGGGAATTTCAGTCTCACGCGAACTCATCGACTTCTTTAAGACTGGTGGGTTTAATTTAACTAAATGGATTAGTAACTCGATGGAGTTATTAAATTCCGTACCGGAATCGAACCGAGCCTCGCTCGAATTCTCCGACGATACGAAGATATTGGGCCTTAAATGGCTACCCGCTAAAGATATTCTTACTTTTTCGACTGCTCCTATAAAGGATACGTTCACTAAACGAACTATTCTGTCGAGCATCGCCTGCTTGTGGGATGTTCTTGGTTTCGCGGCTCCCGTCATATTGTATGCTAAACTCTTAATCAAAGAGCTCTGGCTACTTAAAGTCGACTGGGACGAACCCCTGCCCGACGATATAAATGTTTTATTTCATGACTTTAATCAGCAATTGCCTCTACTTTCCAGTTGTGAAATTCCGCGTCACTTGGGTGTACGTACGGGCTGCAGCACAAATATTGTTGCTTTCGCGGACGCAAGCATGAAAGCATACGGTTGCGTCGTGTATCTCCATGTCACGGACGATGACAGAAACGTGCACGTTAATATCGTTTGCGCCAAATCCAAAGTCGCCCCCGTAAAGGTTGTGTCCCTAGCACGACTCGAATTGTGCGCCGCTGTCCTTATGGCTAAACTAGTTCGCCTCGTTCATGAGACGTACAGCCCTCGTACCAAAATTGACAACATCTTTGCATACTCTGATTCAAAAATTGCTCTTTCATGGATTAACTCTTCACCACATAGATGGGATATTTATGTTAGTAACCGCGTCGCGAAATGTCAAGAAAATCTCGATCCGCGCCACTTCTATCATGTCAGGGGGAAAGAAAATCCCAGTGATTGCCTCTCTCGAGGTCTCTTACCTGACCAGTTGCTGTCTCACCCATTATGGTGGCACGGCCCTACTTGGCTCCGCTCTCAGGTGTCTGACTGGCCGGTCACTCCATTTATTCCGGAGGCCTGTGAGACATTACCTGAATTTAAGACCAAAACTCTAGTTTGCTCTTCCGCTAGTACTGTCGCTTCTAGTTTGCTCTACGAACTAGCTCAGAAGTTTTCTTCGTATAATAAAATTCTGAGAATTATTGCTTTTGTACTTAAATTTGTGAAAATTATACCGCGTGACTATACGGTATCTGTTTCACAGCTCACAATAGCTGAACGATATCTTATCCGCGCTGTTCAGAGTTCCCATTTTACGCAAATGAAACAGGAATTAAAATCTAACAAACTTATATCTTCACCGCTTAGAAAACTTGATTTATTTATTGATGAACATGATATTATACGAGTAGGAGGTAGGCTGTCGAACAGCAATCTACCATACGAAGCTAAACATCCCGCAGTGTTACCAAAACACGATCATGTTACTCATATTTTAATTGACTATTATCACCGCTTACATTGCCACACTGGTGCCAATGTCCTCAGTGCTCTGTTGAGACAAAAATATTGGATTTTGTCTTCACGAAACGTGATTAGACAACGCATTCACGCTTGCAATGCGTGCTTCAAAAATTCTCCTTCTCCGCTTCATACTAAAATGGCCGATTTACCTTCTTATCGTGTCCAAGAAACTAAAGCTTTCGTTCATACAGGTGTCGATTATGCTGGCCCTATTAATATTACACTATGTAGACGCCGTGGGCAAAAAAGCCAAAAGGCCTACATTTGTTTATTTATCTGTTTAGTGACTAAAGCAGTTCACGTTGAACTGACTACAGATCTGTCATCAGATACTTTTCTATCCGCCTTTAAGCGTTTCATTTCCAGGCGTGGCCCTGTTTCCCACATGTATTCCGATAACGGAACTAATTTTGTGGGAGCTAAGTCTCAACTAAACGATTTATTTACTGACCATCGTATTGAATGGCATATGATACCGCCCCGCGCTCCACATTTCGGGGGACTGTGGGAATCCAATATTAAAAGTATTAAATTTCATTTATACCGCGTAATTGGCTCGCAATTACTTACTTATGAGGAGCTTTTAACTGTTTTGACGCAGATTGAAACTATTTTAAATTCTCGACCGCTTTGTGTCCTCACAGAGGATCCACATCCGGAGCCATTGACTCCAGCTCACTTCATAATGGCTTCTCCTTTAACATACCTACCTTCCGCGAATATCTCCGAGGAATCTAAATCCCTGCGTCATCGCAAACAGTTGCTCGATCAAATGGTCCATAGCTATTGGAAAAGGTGGCGTTTGGAATATTTAAATTCATTACAAGCGAGAGAAAAGTGGCTTAAGGACACAGACAATGTGAAACCGGGTACTGTCGTACTAATACATCAGGATGATGTTCCCCCGCTTCGCTGGCCGTTAGGCACTATACAAGAGGTTTACCCGGGTAAAGATGGTAGAGTTCGAGTTGCTCTAGTTAAAACCGCGACAAGCACTTTCAAACGACCTATCGTCAAACTTTGTCCATTGCCATCTCAGTAAATACATAAATTAAAAATAGACTAATAACTTTTCTTAAATAATAGGTAGGTACATTATATACTCATATAACATAACATAAATACTTAAATCGATATTATTATTTTTTAATAACCGCTTTTTGATAATACTATGTATACGTATTCTCAAGGCCGGGAGGATGTTTACGCCAATACCTAATTTAAATTAAAAATTACGGATATGCACTCGAATCCTTCCTATATCCGCCTCTCCTTCCTACTCACGCATCGCACAACGCGCCGAACGAGATAGAAGACTCGAGTGGCGCCTGCGGTGTCAAAAACTGGAACTACGAAGTTGAGAAAAATATGGACGTCTGAGCACGTTGCTTCCGTGTCGTCTACCGCTAATAAATTAATTATCCGCTTTACTGTGAATCTAACGATTGCCAAAGTGATAGTGCATCTGTGGGAGCTGGCCAGCTATATTTGTGCAAAGGATTTGGGACCTGGGCGTCTCGTCTCGAAACATACAAATTCCATCTGCATCGAAGCAGGTGAAGGAAGCCGCTATATCCGGATTGCTGATTGCTGACCGCTGGTGAGTCCCTTCCCAATCTGTTCTGTCTCTCTGTCTTCTCATTCCTCAGGCAGGACAGTATCCCCTATCAATACGAGTGCATCTCCGATTCAACCGCGATACTATTTCAAAGGATTATATACCGCCCCGCGATACAGTCCACTTAAAATTAATCTAAATAACTAATGAACCAACCCATTATTGAACAAGTACAAAACTCAAGTTGAAGTTGTAGTTTCTAAATAATCAGCGTTTGAAGAGTTCCGTGGTGCGCAGAACCTGCATAATATATAACATTATCGAGAGGAGCATTATGCAACTGCAAATAGATTTACACCATCTCGCCGCTGCCAAAGCGATCAATCGAAGTAAATTGAACACAATCAAAACACATCTGCTCTTAGTCTGAACAAGTGAAACACCCACTGGAATATTCCAAGGCATCTGTGTCGAAGCGAGGTATCGACTATCGAATACCTGGCTGAACATATGGACACAACTGATTCTCTGTCACCCCGATGGAAAAAGTGCGACGATATGCCTTGTTTAACAGTATGGCTTGACTAATGTGAAAGAAAATTCTCAAAGGCTACATACAAAGGTGTAATTAGGCTTTCAGGAATCCAAATGTCATTTTGGCGTTCTTTTTTGGTTCCTACGATTTCATTTGAATCTGAAATACAACTTTTGATTAGCAGCAAATGTAACTGAGAATTAACCGAGAACGCCAATAAGACACCCAGAAAACTTATACCTCATCATCGTCATTGGCTAATGTCAGATCATCATCGTAGGTATCAAATGTTTATTACAGCTGCAGCCCATATTTTTAGGGTTCCGATCCTTAAAAGGAAAAAAAGGAACCCTTATTGTTGTCCGTCCGTCTGTCTGTCTGTCCGTGTGTCACAACACAACCTTTATATCAAGAACGCGTGGACGTATCAAGCTGACAATATCAATTATTAAAGTCTGTGGTCGCATAAAGCTGTGAAAAAATCAACCTTCTAGCTAGGTCAACGCAATCGAACGATACGACAGTTTATGCTGTAAAATTGTTGGCTTGTACAATTTTCATATTAATCGCAATGAACCCAAAACCTATAGGGTACTTCCCGTAGGCCTACAACCATGAAATTTGGCACAAAGCAAGGTCTTATAGCACAAGTAAAGGTAAAAATCTGAAAACTGCAATATTCTGTCTTTCTACAAAAATATTTAATTTGGCATGCATGGATGACATAATACTTTAGTTTTTTATGTGGAAACCTAATAATTACACATGTTCATGTACTCTCCAAGTTTGATCGGAACCCTTGGTGCGCGAGTCCTACTCGCACTTGACCGTTTATTTTTCTTGTGGACTCCCACTTGAGGCAATTGTAACCAGCAGGTGTTGGCCCGAGCTGGACCAAGCCGGGTACCCGAGTTTAAATGTTCACTTCGGGCTAATGGAGACTTCCTGTCCTTATCAATTGCCTAACAATGTAGAACATCATGATAATAGAACCAGATAAAAAATTATAACCATGTTGTGAGAAGTAAACAAACGTTCTATAACTAAAATGCAGATGTAAATATTTGGTAAAATAGTGGAATCCAAATGAAATGAAAATGTCGACGCTATATCCAGACTTACATAAATGGAATGTGTGTGACATTGAAATATGATGCCACTATGAGTTTTTTCATGGAAAGACAAAAAATAGTGTTTTTACGATGACTGACTGACTTCAGTATTATATTAGCATATAATAATCTGCTATTAAAAATTGATGATTGCTATTAAAAAATTATGACGACTTGGCATACTTATCTTATTGACGACAAATATAATTGGAAATGGATACTCTTAAATATAATGAAGAAAAATATATTACGTCATTGACACCAAAATAGACGAAGAAGCAGAGACAATCGGTATGATGACGCGTCCAATGAATTTGGACAATCTACACTTCTCGCCAGACTCGGCATAGAGCTTTATTACCCGGCCCGACATAGGTAGCGTTATCGAGTAGCGCTATTGGTTCCATGGGTGAAATACTGCTGAACATGTTATGAACATAATATATTTACTGTGAATAATAAGTAGCTACATCAGGTATTATGTTTTCTGCGAATGTACTTATATGTTGTTGTATATGGCTCATTCATTCTGTTACTTAATGATACGCATATTAATCATGCTGAATACGCATGCTAGTAACGGGTAAATATCGGACAGATAAGTTGTACTTACTCAATTACTCATTTAAAAAACCACCGATTTCGTATATAAATAAGTTGTCGGTGAGACATACCGATCGGGTTACCCGAAACCGAATTTAACCCTAACACTATCAGGCCGCCATATAAAATAGCTGGTCGGACATCGCCATCCAAAATTAGACTGAGATAAATTTAATTGTCGCTTATTAGTGCCAATATTATTATTGGCTATCAACGACTTTATGACAAGAGAAATAGGTTTATTGTCAACGATTGAATTTATTGGTGGCCATATTTTAGACACAGATGATACTCGGACTATTCTTAGTTCTATGAGAAGTCGGTCTTTTCTCTACAGTTCAAGAAACAATAGGACGATAAATCTTTGGGTGATTAAATAATGTGGGACCGAGTGCTCTGTATATCTTTGGCTTGACGTTTCTGCTATTACTTATTTCCGCGACTCACGTCATAAAATGTAATGTCTTGAAAATAGAATGTAATGATTGCCTGTATTTATCTCGGAGTTGCAATCGAAATAGCACTCAAATATACCAATATTATAGACTTGTCATGTTTTTATAAATTTTTGTACGTGCTAAAGTTCAGTACCTATATTTGTAAATAAAACAACTTGTATTTTTAAAGGTCAGTCTACTTGGTTATATTCACTAGACCTAGCTGAGAAGGACCTACCTACACGTAAGCAAATTGTTTATATTTCTAATAACTTTCTACAAGTTCCTTACAATAACAATACAATCATACCTTTATAATGACACCAAAAATAAATCTGTGTTATTTTCCTCAAGATTATTAACTCTTCTAAAGGCTGCCCTTAACAAAATCACTGGGAATAAACAATGTAAGTCAACCTACGCCCTTATTTGACCCGCCTTTATAAATAGCTCAAAACTATTTGAATACAACAAGAACGGGTTGCAAATGGAAACCTACGAGCTACAGCTCCAATGAATTGCAGATTTTCTGCACCTTCTATTGGAATTGATTAATTTGTGTTATGGTTAAATATTCACATGTATTCTATGAACATTTTATTTGAAAAAATAATCAATAAAATAAAATGTAACTTTGTTTAGTATTGGCGGGGCTACACTCACACTCGTATGCTTCCCTACCCAAGTCGAATCCTTATTAGTGGCTAGGATAGTTATTGTTTGCATGGGGATCAAAGCTAGGAAGGTCCAAACTAAACTGCGATCCGGAAACAGTTTCGTATTTCTTAAAGGAAAATATGATGATGTTGATGATGATCTATCTAAACAACGTCACAGGAACAAAATGCGCTTCCGCGTCGGATATCTTATAAAGCTGTTAGATACGGAAGATCAACTTACTTATCAAACAAGAAAAAAAACTCAATTTTACACTTCAGTAAGCAACTGGCTTTCCGGCTGCCTAAAAAAGTCTATTTGAAGTTCAAACATTGTTTATATACAAAGGCATACTCGGCGACTCTTGATAATAATATACTCGTACAAATAGGCATAATACAAAAGTAGTCTTGTAGCACGGATGAGATTGAAGGCACTTTACCAGAGCTTTGCAATAAATGCAGCCTATAAAAATGCACGAAAACTCCACGAAGCAAAAGGTACTGTTAGGTCTCATCCATACATGCAACAGTAGTGATGTGATGACCGCAGAAATGACGTCACAGTCCAGGATACATTGACCTCGCCCGTGTCGGAATGATAGGATTGTGCCGATTGTGCGGAGTGAATCGAGCATGTGGCTTCCCTGGAGCGGACGATCGGTGACTAACCTCGCAGTAGGCGCAAATGGAAACAGAATTGTATTGTAAAATAGACAAATGGAAAACTCCAGGAATGTCAATTTACAGTGTCAACTTTGAACATCCTGAGTCTCCAGTTGGAAAATCCTGTGGTTTGGATGAGATATTTCCGAATTTTCGTTGATTTCCGAAAGAAAGAAAGAAGAAAAAGAAAATCTGAATTCGAAATCGTTTTGACAGCTTATTGAAAGAACTTCGTTTTGCGAAAGATTCCAACTCTGATGATGGTGATAAGAAGGACAATAATGAAATGTTTAATCTCTATCTAAGATTTGAATTGAAAAATAATTTGATTGTCCAACATAGAATCTTATTGGTCAAAGCCGTTACAACTAGCGTGGCAGTTAACATTGAGCCACCAACACAAAAAGAAGAACCACAAAGGCGCGACTTTTTTTGTCATTTTCGCCTCTCTTGTCGGAGACTGCGCGGGCGCAGGCTATTTCAGGCGCATGCGGATGCGCGTGCGAAGATTTGCGTCATTTGCGAAATTACCCGCGACGCGGAAAAGAATCAGGCACATTACTTTAAGAACACTTGCAGCCGCCAAATTATACGATTGATGATCTGTTGTTTTGGCTTTCTCTTTCTAAACTTTTGAGAACAATGTTCCGTTTCTTCAAACCTTAGCCAAGATGTATGTGATGATTCCATCTTGCACCTCCGACAGTCATGCAGTGAAAATACAATCTGCCCTCAAATCCCTACCTACATCTATCCCGCCCGAATATTTTGAAATTGGCGTTTGAATTCGAAGGACATTCACGTGTTTCAAAGCACACCTTTCATCTTTCATTGACACATTTCCATTACAAAATTGAAATCACGATCGCTATCGCAATACCTATTAACCTCTCGTCAGTAACGGTATCATTCGTATCGGGATCCATGCTGTAGACAAATAAACGGCCAAGTGCGAGTAGGACTCGCGCACCAAACGTTCCGATCACACTTGGAGAGCGTTACACGTGTAATTAGGTTTCCACATTAAAAAATAAAGTATGATGTAAACCAAATTGAATATTTTTGTAGAAAGATTGATTTTTGTAGTTTTCCGAATTTTCCCTTTATTTGTGCTATAAGACCTTGCTTTTTACCAAATTTCATGATTGTAGGCCCACGGGAAGTACCCTATAAGTTTTGGGTCCATTGCGATTACTATGAAAATCCAAAAAAACACAGCATAAACCGTTGTAGCGTTCGATTGCGTTAACCTAGAAGGTTGATTTTTTCACAGCTGTATGCGACCACAGGCCTTTACTTACAATATAAAATTCAGCTTGATACGTCCACGCGTTCTTGATTTTTGAGCGAGAAGGTTGATTTTTTCACAGATATAGGTATGCGACCATAACCTAAGAATTTGATATAAATTTCAGCTTGATACGTCCACGCGTTCTTGATATAAAAGGTCTTGACTTGACACACAGATACTCCTACAACCTTGAAATTTGGCACAAAGCAAGGTCTTATAGCACAAGCACCACAAGTAAAGAGAAAAATCTGAAAATTGCAAATTTCTGTCTTTCTGCAAAAAAATTTAATTTGTTTTACATGGATCATATTATACTTTCGTTTTTTATGTGGAAATCTGATTACACCAGTTTCGCTCTCCCAGTGTGATCGGATCCCTTGGTCCGCGAGACGTTCTCGCACTTGACCGTTTATTTCCTTTTAAGGATCGGAACCCTAAGAATAAGAGCGATAACGACAAGGGGGCTGTAAGTACGCAGGTGGAAACGTGGAAAAAAACGTCCTAAATTCAATATCAAGAAAGCAGAGCGTCAAGACACCTCGCAAGTGCCAGCAATCCTTTTTTGTAGCAATTCTCCATGCACTTCCCGTCAAGCAAGGAGGGCGGTATGCAAAGCCCGCGGTTGACACGGTTCCGGTCGTCCCGTTACGCGGAACCTGTCCTACGCTCGAATGCACAATCAACAACTCAACATTTCACGGACACTCAGAGATGTGCTGTCACTGTCTCTCACTTGGGAAATGATAGCGCCTGCATTGCATTCAAGCGGCACTTTAATTGAGCAGCCATTAACATGCGGCGCAGACGATCTGGCGCTGCGAGTCAGGGGCTGATGACCCTGTCTAGAGAAACCCGTAAAGGTTTGAGGAAAAAATCCCGGTCAGGAATGGCGCAGAATGGCACTTAGCCGCAATAACAAGGAAAAACAAGGAACACGTGTAAGCAAGCGACAATATTGGAATCTAAACTTTATGTATTGAATGAACTGGTCTATGTAGTTGGTTACAAGCTTGCTTCTCTCGCAGGAGATGCAGGTTCGGATTTGGAACTGACCATGTCCCAGTGAGATAATTAATTTATCTTTAGTATGTCACGATTAGCATTAGGTCCCGGTTACTATCGCTTCTTGGTGGTAGTAGTCGTAAAAGCCCCTTCATCAACCCGTGCTGAGCCAGCGTGGTGGAGTATGGCTAAATCTTACTCTTACAATACTGATTAACAGCTTTTTATAAAGGTGTTAAATGCCGATAAAACGTAGGTATCTTTACAAATAAGTTTTGTGTATATTGTTAAACACGATATTTAAACTCTTTTGAGTTTTTTTTTAAATAATAATAAGCTATTCCACTAACTATACAGATACAACTGTAGCTACACAATATGTTTACGCAAATGCAAACCATATCATTAATATACTTAGCATATGAATAAATTTTCTTATTTTTTAGCCGACTTCACAAAAGGAGGTTTACAATTAGTCGGGATATTTTTAACAGAGGTAATGGTATTAATATTGAAGTAGGGATCTTTAGAAGCCACTGAAGATAACAGATCAGATCTTAAGATTCTTACACGTGGACTCATAATTCATAATTCTTATTCAGATAAAAAGTTAGGCACAGTTAGGCACTCAGGCAGGTTATTGAGCTTTCAAGTCATCAAATGTAATTATGATAGGAATGATAGGATTTAGAGCTATTTATCATAATTCATAATGTATTTCAAAACGGTTTAAGATTAAGAGCGATTAGAATATGATATGATAGATATTACAAGTGTATTAGAAGTAATTCGTAGCTTTGATAACATTTCGAGCGAGTCATTTAAATTGTGTAGTGTGCATCATGCATGATACTAAGCTATTAGATAAAATTATTAGAATGTACGATCAAACAACAACATGCATTTGATTAATAAGACAGACCTATTCGTACACAATCATCACTTTTCATTAGAGGACAAACACCATTTTAAATAGCAAACAATACTAATGCAAGTAAATACAGATGTATGTATTGGAGGTACTATTTTAATGCAACAAGTGAAATGAAATCATTCACTCAGCGATACAATAACCTCATTTAGGACGTCGAACAATAACATCGTTTACGTCATTGAAACCCATGAAGATCACGGTACACAGCGTGACGAATTGAATATGTAGTGGCAAGCAAGACCGAGGAGAATAAAGAGACACATACAAGCAAATGAGCTGCAACCTATCTGATGCAAGATGGCAAGACAGGCGACACACACGATCGCAGACGCTAAATATAAAACTGTTGATAATGATAACAGCATGACCACGGATACAAGCCACACACATGGACATGATCCGCTCATCGCACGACCAACTGGCACCAACACCATCAAGACGGATATAAATAGACTGCCGATAACGCAAACACACCAACACACGGCGTCCGTGCACGGCAATAAACATACACTCCAGTGCGCTATGAATATAAGAAAGACACCAATTTTCCTGAAAACGAGCTGGCCAGTTTATGCAACCGAGTCAAACGAGCTTTACGCCACTCACTTTGTCGCGATGGTTTACGAAGGACATAAACCCGATGATCTGGTTTGCGAAAACCAAACCGTTTAAGAGAAAGTAGTTTTCTAGAGGCTGTTTCGAAGAGTTGCAAATACATTTGACGTAACTTCCTCCGGAGAACTCAACAGATCCGGGTGTTGTTGACCTACCAGGCGAGCGGAGTACGTGTGACGACTGCAGAATGTAGAGTTCTCATTTAGTCCACATCGGCTGAGCGCAGTAAGGCGGCAGAGGAATGTGGATCAATCCCGATCGCGAAAGGTCGCGGACTCACCTAAGTTTATGACATACATGGCCTGCGAGCGCTCCCGCGCCGTGGCCTGACCCACCGGCGCGTATAGTCCACTGGAATCCACTTTAGGCACTGGTTGCAAACTTTGTTGACATACACCTCACTGGGAACACCGAGAGCATCTTACGGTGGCACTACCACAGACACAGAACTGTCACTCGTAGGAACGTCGGACGTGGACGGGCCGCGATCAGAAACTAAACGGATCTGGCGCGAGCATTGCGCGGGCCTCGCACGATAGCGACGTCATCCGACGACGTGCGGAGAACTTCACACCAATCGCTCCTCGGCTCAACGGCAAGAGCAGCTCAATGGGCGATGACGCACGAGACGTTTTAGCTAAATTCAACAAACGACCTGGCAGAGATCTGGCTTTAGCATGACATCGTGACAACCACCGGTGCAGATCGTACCGCGAAATTTAAAAAAGCTCTTTCCTTGAATTGATCAAAGCAAACCCTTGAAAACCACAAAAGTCGAAGACAAAACAAACTGAAAATTTTTGAATGCAATTATAAAACAATTATTTCAGATCTTGGAAATTTTATGCTTGAGAGACTTTCTAAGAAAACCCAAGTCACAACACAACACAGCAGATAGAGTTTGATGAACCAGAAACAGAAACAAAACAAAATCAGTTTAATTCAGAACTTACTAAAACCACAGAAACTATAAATTAAAACGAGGAATCCCCTAAATGGTGACGCTATTCACATGTTTACTAGACGGTAGACGTGCATGTGGTCACGGGCTAACTTTAATGACACATATGCACGACTTGTTTACAAAGATGTACTCGTAACACTCTGGTGAATTGCAAATTGGTGAACTTACAAGCGACCTAGAACTTACATGTACATCTGTATGAGCCTATACCTATTACATGAACTAAAGTGTGCAAGCAATTTATTCGAGAAAACTCTTTGTACATAACTAATATTTCACGTTGAGTAAAATTTATTGAATGCTTAGATAGTAAAAAATATACAAATTCGTTTATTTTGCCAAGCAGAGTACAATTTTGTATATATCCTGCCATGCTATTTGCAATCAAGGATTGGCATGACGTGAGACGTGTATTTTTTGTAGTTTTCATGCAGAGGCAATTTTTCTGCAAAGATTAACAACAAGTTCCTGTGATTAATGTACACTGTTGAATGTTAATATTAGCATTTAGAAGAAAAAAAAACCTATTCATTTGTGTGGCGATTTTAAAAACAAAAATATAACTAAATGTTATTCACAAGGACATTTAGCAAAACTACTTATTTTTTAATAGCAAGATTACAACAACAACAACAGATTATGCAAATTAACAATCATTATACCCCTAAATCTTGTTCACATCGCCATTAAGCAATTAGTGCAGAATTTAATTAACAATTTAAGCTATACATAGCTCGTGATCTTTGAGCGTTATCGCTAAAAATCTCTAGGAGGTTCTCAATTCGACCCGTATGTTTTTTTTTTTTTTTTCTCTGTTTGTTACGCGATAACTCCGCCAATTATGAACCGATTTGAACAAATCTTTTTTCGGCGTATAGGTAATACCTCAAGGGTGGTCCCATTGACACCAGGTCAGGATCTGATGATGGGATCCTGGAGAAATCGAGAGAACTCTTCAAATATTATAGGCAGACCTATAGTGATTTTTGTGTTTTTCATAATAACTCGTGCAAATGCACATAGCATAATATTGTGATGCGGAACTGCTGATGAAGACCACATATGGCCACCAGATCTGCTCAATACTAGGTACAAATACAATGCGTGGCTGACGGGCAGGCAACGCATAGCCTAAACCGGTGGACCTAGAGCCATGAAACTTTGTACAGGGGTTCCTTAGTCGCGTAGGGTAGCACTGATATAGGATTTGACAAAATTAATTCCCCAAGGGGGGGGGGGGGGGATAAGGGGTTACAGTTAGTATTAAACTCAATCTAATCAAATAGGGTTTGTGGAAGTCGGTTTTTTCTAAAGTTTACTTTTTGTTTCAATTATAAGAGTTAATACCTTTGTGTCGGATTACGTTTTTTGACCGGATGCTAAGAATATGATTGTTAAGTATTGCTAAGGTTGACCAACAGGTAATACAGGTTGTACAACAGATATTTTGTTTTTATCTAAACAACTTATTTACTTGCAACACATCACAAAAACCATAACTGCAAAAATAAGGTTTACCTGCCATACCCAGAGACGATTTGTGATACATTAACGATTACTCTATGCACTTATCGAGAACCTTTTTGAAGGTAACACCTGGAATCGGATTGATGGCTCATTAAATTAATACAGCGGTAAATTATTATCGTAAGAGGCCCAGCAGTCCACACCAAATCCCTAGCCCTTGCCTTTGCGTAAAGGTCAATCAGTGACGTCACCAACAACTCTATCGATGACGCGGCAACCACACAACAGACGTTGCGTGAAAGACCACTCCTTGCGTGTGAGTACCTCATAAAACGCCCCGTCTTCGCTGTAGACCGCCAAGTTCAGGGGCGGATGGAAAGGTCAGCTCCACGATTAAACATTGTTATCAAAAGAGCAATCATGACTTTTGTCATTAGGCCGGTGGTGGATAAACGAAACGCGAGCTGAATACACGTGTTTTAGTTTTCTGGATAAAAAACGTGGTGGGTACTGGGTAGTTATGATTACTCGTATTTCGCAATTATCAGCAAGCAAAACTAGTACGGTACCCAGATCATTGTGTTACTGGAAAAATTATAGTAAGTAAGCAAAAGAATAAGAGATTTGTTCTAGCAAACCCTAACATAAACACTCTAAACATTTTCAAAAGATTATACAGCACAATTGAATGGAACAATAATTATCCTCCAGTGGACTGAAAACTGAAACATAATTTACTCTACGACTGAAACCTCATTGAGCAGCTGAAGCACATAAATTAGTACCAATCATTTGTTAAACAAGACATCCAGCGACAAGACAAGGAGGCCGGAAGCACGCTGCTGTTTAATAACTGGACATCTATGTTATATTTCGGGGTTTGACGCACGCGCCCCGGTGGCCCTCGGCCAAGTGGTGACCCTGAAGACGAACCGGGAATTCCCAGAGCTGAAGATGACTCAGTTGTCGCCTCTGGAGTACTAGTAGAGAGAGTAAGATTAGAGATTGAGATATCCGATTCTTTGAGAATTCATCCGATACGGGGATTCGTTGTCTTACGCCGCTCTTCGAAACATTTCGCCTACGAGGTATTGTATTGTCGGCATATCGCTCTCGTTTGACAGTATAAACAGTTGGTTTAGCGACATGATTATGTGATTAGTATAGTTAATGATTGAAGAAAGTATAATATAGAACAACTTATGTGTGGTCAAATACATAACTACAGCTCAAGTAAAGTGAAGATTAAATAGGGAAAGCGACATTGAGTGGTAGTCAAGATTTAAGATCCTAGTAAAAGCGTAGGATTTGGTTGCTTATTTTGAAGGCAATGCGTAGGTTTCGCATAATTGTTTAACTAAACATCAAAATTCAGGATATAAAAGCTACAATAATAGAGTAGAAATCCGATGTGCCGCCGGTACTTCGAGAAAACAACTTAATATTCAGTAAAGGTTCCCTGTCTATTAACAGTTGTCAATCCCACGGACTATTCTAGGCAAATCACATTCGCAGGAATAAGTTCACATAACCTACGCTTACGCAACGCTCTATTTCTGGTACTTTTCCCTCATACGGACGGACAAACTAAGCTGCTAGTGTGATATGTATGTTCCTTTTATGGCTTGCTCTGCTTTGAAGCAGACAATGTGGTTGTGCCTGTGCACAAATCTGAGGTGGTTAAGCTGCGAGGTGAATCTGCTCATCAGACTTGCAACTGGAACATATATTTTATGTTTTGAAGAATCTTGAAAACCCTTCCTAAAAGCAATCTAAATGAGAGCCACAGCATTAACACTATTTTTTTTTTTACAATTTGATGTATAAGTATATCCTTTGAAATACCCATTGCTAATCTTATGTATCTTGACGGATAGACCGAGTAAGCACTATTCTCGGATTAACTTTAACTCCAAATTTCGAGAATTTCAAAGCTAATCCAAGAACAGAGGCAACTCCCGTTCCTATCGGGTCAAACATGGGAAAAAGTTGTTAAATTGAGCCTAATACGTGGTCACTTACTTACAATTATGCTCAAGCCGGCTTCAGAGTCCTTAACAACACCTGACGAGGCGGAGGATGTCGTAATCGTCCTATTTTGATCCGCGTTGTTTGACAAAGTTGTTTATGTTCTCCGCGTGACTAACAGGCTCGAGTAGGTACAGTTCACCGGAGGGCGCCATCACAGCGACACATTTGCGTCATCGTTTATTTTCTCTTCTTGTGAACGTACTTAAAAAATATGTTCAAGTTTTAAAGTACATCAATTGCTGAACTGATTTTAAATCATTTTGCAGTTGCCACCATCATCCTTCGAGCTGGGTTGATTTTCTTGCCAAGGTTTGATATAATTTTGCTGACGAGACCTCGCGAAAAAAAAATACTATTTCTCTTGTCGGGCAAGAGATGTTAGCCGTGCTAGAGCGTAGAGAACTAGAGACATCTCTTGCCCGACAAGAGAAAAGGTCCGAGATTGAGTTGAGACGATCGATTGGCATGCTGAGCATACTGATGCCGTTGGCAAAGGATTGCGAGTCTGCGCTGTGGGCTGAGAGTATGATGTCGATGTAAAAATCCTGTATGTTCTTAAAATCTGTGTGTTAGTGTATGATTGTGCTGTGCGTGGTTGTTGCACCTCTCGCCATATACATAATTTCGACGTTTGTCGGGGCTCATAGCTTGCGGGAGTTTGGCAAAGCATGTAAATAAAGCATTAGTTTTGCTTCAAACTCTTAGATTTAACTGTTCTTCGAGGATGTTACTCATATATTTTTTAAATAGCATAATAAGATGATTCACTTTGGCAAACGTTGTGCTGTAGTGTTAAGTCACGCTGTTAGGACTATTTTATATTCCATACAATTTGTGATCATGCCAAAACGTTTGGTGCTCAAATTATGAATTACCTAGATTTTATCATAGCTGTGAACGTGATAATAGTAATTAAATACACTGTGAATGATGCTATTATGCTGTGTTTATTTTTGATTTGTTTGTTTATTTGGGAACTGAGTTTACAGCACGATAAACAATAATATAATTTAAAAATATGATTGAACATAAGCCAATTAAGAACTCATATTTATATATTCATATATTCTTTATTGCACAGTAACTTAATAATAAAACTTAAATAACATATAGTGCGCAAAGGCGAGCTTATCTCTTAAGAGAGATTTCTACCAGCAAACCTAGGCAGGACAGGAAAGATGGTGCTGAGAGGATAGTCCTAGTGCACAAAGATAAAAATAAACTGGATAAAACTATTTATACTTGCTATTGATGTATAAAATAAATAAATAATAGGTATCTATACAACCTAAAACATAGATAATACAATAATAAAGTAATACATACCTAGTATAAACTAGTGGCTCTGTGAGCTGTAGACCTCGCGAGTATGTCGGTGGGAAAGCTGAACTGCTAAAACACATAAAAAAAATAACCCAAATAATTTTCTTTCAATAACACATACAAACTTATGAATGTACCTGGTTACGTACATGCAGTATGAAAGTAGCCGCACCAATAACTTTGTAAACTACATTTCGCGATCTTTTATACAACCTATTGACTTTTTACTAAAATTATATAATCTGTTTCACTCTCATAGTCTTTACAAATCCAACGACACCTCATTTGTTAATATCCATCGAGCCGTTTGGGTTGTAGCGATTTTTTTACATTTTAAAACCCCATATCTCCGCCATTTTGAAAAAAATCAAAAAACTGGCTCGAGTAAAAAATTCTATTTATTTTTTCAACCTGCTCACAAAATTTCACGAGAATCGGTTCATAAATGCGACCTGTAGAGGAGAACAACCGGACATACAAAAGCATTTTTGCCCAAACCTGAAACGGAGACGCTTCGCTCGCTTCGCTCGCTCATCTGTTTCACTCTCATGGTCTTTACGAATCCAACGACACCTCATTTGTTAATATCCATCGAGCCGTTTGGGTTGTAGCGATTTTATCTCCGCCATTTTGAAAAAAATCAAAAAACTGGCTCGAGTAAAAAATTCTATTTATTTTTCCAACCTGCTCACAAAATTTCACGAGAATCGGTTCATAAATGCGACCTGTAGAGGAGAACAACCGGACATACGAAAGCATTTTTGCCCAAACCTGAAACGGAGACGCTTCGCTCGCTTCGCTCGCTTCGCTCGCTCGGTCAATAAGAACTACTTAGCATGCATACATACACATACATAGGTACATAAATACTATAATAATAATACCTACCTATTATGAAAGAGAAAGGAAATGATTTTTTACTCTTTTCTTAAAAGTATTCAAATAAAATAAAATAAGTTTATTTCAGTAAGTACAGCAGCACAGGTCGTGGGACTCCCCTTTTAAGTTAATAAAAACCTGTGTTAGGGGAGACCGCTCATTCCACATTGGAGAATTACACTTACGTCTTTAAACCAATAACTTATAAGTAGTGTGTACAGTCCGGGCAGGCCCAGCCAATCGGTTCCCAGACTGTACCTATAAAATAAGTAATATAACTAATTTTATTTTATTGTACGCACAGGTCCTATTACTCCGATCGGTGTAAGTTGATTGTAAGTATAAACTGTGGGACTGTCCCTTATAGCGCAGGGAAGTGCGTTCCACAATCGGATTGCCCTCAACCTGAACGAGCGATTATAGGCAGTACCTAGTGTAATGACGAGGAGTCGAAAGAAGAGGACTCTTACTGTGTAAAGTTGTAAACCAGACTAGTCTTCCAACGATCTTTTGCTGAGTATGAGTGACGTTTACAGGGGGGCGCCTGTTCTACGCAACTTTCATTTAATTTCATTTGTATATTTGCCATTTCACAGCCTATGAAAATAAATAATACAATCAATATTAAATACATAAAATGCCAATTACGAAACAGGGCAATTAAAAATAGATAGGGTAAGGTAGAAATAAAGAAAAATAAAATTACTAATGCAACGAACTTCTCAAAAAGCGTTGGTTCCAACAGTCACCGCAAGCCAAAGGATCGTTGGAAAGTTGAATAGAGTACTTGTCTAAAGCAGCGTTCTAAAGTAGATTAAATCGGAATTTCAGTTTCGTCATGTTTGTGCTATCAAAATGGCTAATCGTGTAGAAACATTCATGTCATGCAAACTTGCAAGATAAATAGACAGTAATAAGCTGGATTTCTCTTCTAGAAATATCTATAGCTCTTATGGGTTATACTAGAGATCGGATAAAGTACCTATATGCACATGCTTGCATATTTAGACCCTTTTCAGCGGTAGTTGCATATTTTAGCATTTTTAGGGTTCCGATCCTTAAAAGGAAAAAAGGAACCCTTATAGGATCACTTTGTTGTCTGTCTGTCTGTCCGTCCGTCTGTCTGTCTGTCTGTCTGTCTGTCCGTCTGTCACGAACCCTTCTCAGGAACGCGTGGAGGTATCATGTTGAAATTAATATCGATTACTCAGGTCTATGGTCCCTTGGAGCAGTAAAAAATTAAACTGTTAGGTCCACGCAGCAAAAGATACCGCGATATTGTCATAATTTTGCTGACTTTGCTGAATTTGTATGAACTCGCGTGGAACCCACAAGGGAATCAAAACCTAGAGGGTACTTCCCGTTGACCTAGAATCATGAAATTTGGCACGAAGCAAGGACTCGCACTTGGCCGGTTATTTGAAATATATCCTTTTTAATGACATCAAAACCAGCCAGATACAATTAATACATCCAAAGATATTTAGTTACAAATATACACATACAAAATACGAAAAGACTTTTTACCCGACTTTCGTGGTTTGTGTAGAAGGAAATTTAAGATCTATTTAAGCGAATTCGGTGAATGTTGGAAAACGGACTTTATAACAGCTAGATTCCAAAATTCTGGCTATGTGCAGCGCAGCAAAACCCACGAATAGTCTTCGTGTTATTTCGACATGTATAACACAGACCATTCGTGCAGCAACACGGATACATCATGAAATCGTCACAACATAAAGTGATCAATTTTATGTGATAGTTACCACAGACAAGGCAACTTTGTTTAAGGCTCTGGGGGTTGCCAGATTTTTTCATGGTTTGGGCGTGGCCTAGCTTTTCCCGCCGCGCAGCCATGCCTCATCCCGCATCACGAGATCGCGACGCCGGAAACCAAAGTTTCAGAACAACGGTATGCTAGTGCGTGTCAATGATAATTATAAGATTATGATCTAGATACATGTACCTACCCCACCTACACATCAGATTTTATTGTTTATGTATGTACCTGACTACCTGTCTATTGAAATGTAAACCTCACTTGTTCATAATTGACTTTTTACATAGTGAAATCTTCAATTGACTTAATTATTAAATCAAATTTTTTGTTTAATTTTATGTATAGCTGTGGATTTTTGTTCAATAAATAAATAAAACATGTATGGACGTACCTATCGTTCAAATTAAAATATATCAAAGCATTACGCCCCGTTTCCATTTAGGAAGACAGTCTGAATTATATATAACCTATTTGATCTACTAACTGCTATGCGTATTACCGAGTGATGTTTTATTGTAATATGACGCTTTTTTAGGAAAACATCTTGGATATAGGTATACTTTGCGTCACATAAAATAACCGGCCAAGTGCGAGTCGGACTCGCGCATGAAGGGTTCCGTACTATTATCTATAAAAAAACCCCAAAAAAAACACGTTAGTTGTATGGGAGCCCCCCTTAATATTAAATTTCTTTTGTTTTTTAGTATTTGTTGTTATAGCGGCAACAGAAATACATCATCTGTGAAAATTTCAACTGTCTAGCTACCACGGTTTATGAGATACAGCCTGGTGACAGACGGACAGCGAAGTCTTAGTAATAGGGTCCCGTTTTGCACCCTTCGGGTACGGAACCCTAAAAACGCTGGAGGCGATGGAGCGGTGCATGGCAATAGCTTCCTTATATGTATGGGTACACTGGTGTAATTTGCGGAAAAGTATGTGGTAATATGCATGGCAATAGCGTCCTTACCTGCATGGACAAATTGGCGTAAATCGCCTACCACTGCAGCGTTCTTTTTAGATGATTATGTGGCCGATTCTCTAGGTTACACTCATTAAAATTACTTGACAATATTAAGTCCGACAACTCTTATGCGGTCGCCATAGATTCCATTTTCGAACTCACTTTTGAATTATTTTAATGTACTGATGAACTAACTCAAAAGTGAGTTCGAAAATGGAATCTATGGTAACCGCGTAAGAGCGTCGGAGCTAATATTGTCAAGTAATTTTAGTGAGTGTGCCCTAGAGAATAGGCCCCTATATCTATATTCATAAGGATGAGCAACTTATGATATGTGCTAAGAGAGTTCATGGCTGGCTACCTAGAACTAACATGTGACAATGTTTCCGTTTGGTAGGTAGTTGTTTCCGTTAGGTAGTATTCATGAATTTCGATGGTTTTCTCATAGAATTTTCCACACAAAATTAGATACTTTTTCTCAGAGCATAGAGTTTACTTTTACATGAGCATAAAACTATCGAATGTCAAAACGAATGAAACCACTCACGCAGCTCACGCTTCACGACTACCTCGATTATTGATTGTTTTAGGATTATTCGAATACTTTGAATGATTTCTACAATCGAGTGGCTTAGCGATTGTTATTCACAATCGTGCAACAGAGTGGCAAGTATAAGTTGGCGTTCCTGTGGCGGCGCCTCCTACACACTTTTATCGCCGCCGACAAAAAGTCGCCGCCATCTTGAACATTTTCGTTACTGGTCTGATTTGCTTCAAAATCGATACCTGAAGATCTGGTTGGAGTCCAATTATGATTCTAAAGTCAGACTTTGAAAAAAGTCGCCGCCATATTGATCTTTTTTGTAATGTACTAGGCCGATTTGCTTCAAGATCGATTCTAAGGATGCGGTTGGAGTCCAATCATGATTCTGTAGTCAGATTTAGAAAAAAGTTGCCGCCATCTTGAACTTTTTCTAACTATAGTCTATTCGTGATAAGAATTAAGTGGAGTCATCACTGTCCGGCGGCTTAGCCACGCCACAGATTAATAATGGCCACGCCCCGTAACCAATCAAATTGTTTCCTCTTATCAAGCCAAGTTCACAGTGACCGGTTGAAGGCAAACTTTCAAACGCGACGGTTGTGTCCTGTCCATTTTAATTTTAATTTCACAACATTCTTATCACGAATAGACTGTAGACGGATTTGTTTCAAAATCGATATCTAGGAATGCGGTTAGAGTCGAATCATAATTCTGAAGTCAGATTTTGAAAAAAGTCACCGCCATCTTGAACTTTTTAGTTATTGGTCTGATTTGCTTCAAAATCGATATCTAAGGATGCGGTTGGAGTATATTCATGATTCTGAAGTCAGATTTTGAAGTTTTGTGCCGCACCGGCTTCAAACTGGTATTTTAAGCCCCGCTATAGCTATTGCTATGTGATATCAAATTTAAATTTTGCAATATGGGTATGGTTTTCGAGGTATTTTGGGGTTCTAGTGACGAATATAGAGTCCATTTTGCATTTCAAGATGGCCACCGCTCCTAATTTAAATTTTGTAATGTGGGTATGGTTTTCGAGGTATTTTGGGGTTCTAGTGACGAATTAGGGGTCCATTTTGCATTTCAAGATGGCTGCCGCGCCAAATTTCTGTTTGCAATATGGGTATGGTTTTCGAGGTATTTTGGGGTTCTAGTGACGAATATAGAGTCCATTTTGCATTTCAAGATGGCCACCGCGCCAAATTTAAATTTTGCAATATGGGTATGGTTTTCGAGGTATTTTAGGGTTCTAGTGACGAATATACAGTCCATTTTGCATTTCAAGATGGCCGCTGCGCCTAATTTCTATTTTGCAATATGGGTATGGTTTTCGAGGTATTTTAGGGTTCTAGTGACGAATTAGGGGTCCATTTTGCATTTCAAGATGGCTGCCGCGCCAAATTTCTGTTTTGCAATATGGGTATAGTTTTCGAGGTATTTTAGGGTTCTAGTGACGAATTAGGGGTCCATTTTGCATTTCAAGATGGCTGCCGCGCCAAATTTCTGTTTGCAATATGGGTATGGTTTTCGAGGTATTTTGGGGTTCTAGTGACGAATATAGAGTCCATTTTGCATTTCAAGATGGCCACCGCGCCAAATTAAAATTTTGCAATATGGGTATGGTTTTCGAGGTATTTTAGGGTTCTAGTGACGAATATACAGTCCATTTTGCATTTCAAGATGGCCGCTGCGCCTAATTTCTATTTTGCAATATGGGTATGGTTTTCGAGGTATTTTAGGGTTCTAGTGACGAATTAGGGGTCCATTTTGCATTTCAAGATGGCCACCGCGCCAAATTTCAATTTTGCAATATGGGTATGGTTTTCGAGGTATTTTGGGGTTCTAGTGACGAATATAAAGTCCATTTTGCATTTCAAGATGGCCGCTGCGCCAAATTTTAATTTTGCAATATTGGTATAGATTTCGAGGTATTTTAGGGTTCTTGTGGCGAATTAGGGGTCCATTTTGCATTTCAAGATGGTCACCGCGCCAAATTTCTATTTTGCAATATGGGTATGGTTTTCGAGGTATTTTAGGGTTCTAGTGACGAACGAATTCGCGTTTATTCCCAGTAGTACACACCCCACCGTCCACACTGTTACGGTATGGAAAAAAAAATCCCATACGGTAACAGTGTTGACGTAGGTATGGGACTTTTTATTCCCCAGTAGTTCCGTTGGTTGCAGTTCATTGCGTGTTGAAATATTGTGTCGATTTTGAAGCAAATCGGTTCAGTAACAAAAAAGTTCAAGATGGCTGCGACTTTTTTGATATTTGACTTCAGAATCATGATTGGACTCCAACCGGATCCTCAGATATCGATTTTGAAGCAAATCGGTTGAGTAACAAAAAAGTTCAAGATGGCGGCGACTTTTTTTAATATTTGACTTCAGAATCATGATTATACTCCAACCGCATTCTCAGATATCGATTTTGAAGCAAATCGGTTCAGAAACAAAAAAGTTCAAGATGGCGGCGACTTTTTTAATATTCGACTTCAGAAACATGATTGGACTCCAACCGCATCCTCAGATATCGATTTTGAAGCAAATCAGTTCAGTAACAAAAAAGTTCAAGATGGCGGCGACTTTTTTGATATTTGACTTCAGAATCATGATTGGACTCCAACCGGATCCTCAGATATCGATTTTGAAGCAAATCGGTTCGGTAACAAAATAGTTCAAGATGAAGGCGACTTTTTTTAATATTTGACTTCAGAATCATGATTGTACTCCAACCGCATCCTCAGATATCGATTTTGAAGCAAATTGGTTCAGTAACAAAAAAGTTCAAGATGGCGGCGACTTTTTTAATATTTGACTTCAGAATCATGATTGGATTCCAACCGCATCCTCAGATATCGATTTTGAAGCAAATCGGTTGAGTGACAAAAAAGTTCAAGATGGCGGCGACTTTTTTTAATATTTGACTTCAGAATCATGATTGTACTCCAACCGCATCCTCTGATATCGATTTTGAAGCAAATCGGTTCAGTAACAAAAAAGTTCAAGATGGCGGCGACTTTTTTGATATTTGACTTCAGAATCATGATTGGACTCCAACCGGATCCTCAGATATCGATTTTGAAGCAAATCGGTTCGGTAACAAAATAGTTTAAGTTGGCGGCGACTTTTTTAATATTTGACTTCAGAATCATGATTGGACTCCAACCGGATCCTCAGATATCGATTTTGAAGCAAATCGGTTGAGTAGCAAAAAAGTTCAAGATGGCGGCGACTTTTTTAATATTTGACTTCAGAATCATGATTGTACTCCAACCGCATCCTCAGATATCGATTTTGAAGCAAATTGGTTCAGTAACAAAAAAGTTCAAGATGGCGGCGACTTTTTTAATATTTGACTTCAGAATCATGATTGGATTCCAACCGCATCCTTAGATATCGATTTTGAAGCAAATCGGTTGAGTGACAAAAAAGTTCAAGATGGCGGCGACTTTTTTTAATATTTGACTTCAGAATCATGATTGTACTCCAACCGCATCCTCAGATATCGATTTTGAAGCAAATCGGTTGAGTAACAAAAAAGTTCAAGATGGCGGCGACTTTTTTTAATATTTGACTTCAGAATCATGATTGGATTCCAACCGCATCCTCAGATATCGATTTTGAAGCAAATCGGTTGAGTAACAAAAAAGTTCAAGATGGCGGCGACTTTTTTTATCAACTTTTATCTCAGCTTGGCAGGCATAGCACATGTTGTTCATTGTGTAAAGTTGCTTAGGACGACCGCTAGGGGCGCCACTGTCAACCTTATAAAGTTTCTTCTGATCTCCGCTGATATAGAGACGGCAGCACTCAGACAACGATGAGCAAAGAATGAAAAAGTGGTAATGTCTGTGAGGATCGAACTTGGATCACTTGTTTTACTCAGTGCTGGCCCAAAACGATAACAATCCGAGCCATTGCTGATACTAAGAACTGATTCGAATATTGGCATATGATCGTGCGGGCATTTACGTTGTATTGATTGTGCAGGTAATTTGGAATAATAATTGAAACAATAATTGAAACAAAAAGTAAACTTTAGAAAAAACCGACTTCCACAAACCCTATTTGATTAGATTGAGTTTAATACAAACTGTAACCCCTTATCCCCCTCCCCTTGGAGAATTAATTTTGTCAAATCCCATATCAGTGCTACCCCACGCTACTAAGGAACCCCTGTACAAAGTTTCATGGCTCTAGGTCCACCACCGGTTTAGGCTATGCGTTGCCTGCCCGTCAGCCACGCATTGTATTTGTACCTAGTATTGAGCAGTTCTGGTGGCCATATTGGTCTTCATCAGCAGTTCCGCATCACAATATTATGCTTACCATGTGCATTTGCACGAGTTATTATGAAAAACACAAAAATCACTATAGGTCTGCCTGTAATATTTGAAGAGTTCCCTCGATTTCTCCAGGATCCCATCATCAGATCCTGACCTGGGTGTCAATGGGACCAATGGGAAGGTAAACCCTTTCAAACAAAAAAATAATTTTCCAAATCGGTCCATCCGTTTAGGCGCTATCGGGGTGTAGACATAAAAAAAAAAACAAACATCCGGACGAATTGTAAACCTCCTCCTTTGGGAAGTCGGTTAAAAAGTAAACTTTAGAAAAAACCGACTTCCACAAACCCTATTTGATTAGATTGAGTTTAATACAAACTGTAACTCCTAATCCCCAATTGGGGAATTATTTTGTCAAATCCCATTTCAGTGCTACCCCACGCTACTAAGGAACCTCTGTACAAAGTTTCATGGCTCTAGGTCCACCGGTTTAGGCTATGCGTTGCCTGCCTGTCAGCCACGCATTGTATTTGTACCTAGTATTGAGCAGGTCTGGTGGCCATATGTGGTCTTCATTATCAGTTCCGCATCACAATATAATTATGCTTATCATGAGTAAATACACGAGTTATTATGAATAATTGAAACAAAAATTAAGCTAATACCCGATACTACGCCATACCCATATTGCAAAATAGAAATTTGGCTCGGCAGCCATCTGGAAATGCAAAATGGACCCCTAATTCGCCACTAGAACCCTAAAATACCTCGAAAACCATACCCATATTACAAAATGAACTCCAAATTCAGATTAGCTCGATGGCACCATATTCCTAAAGGACTTGTCACAACGAACCTAATGAGATGAGTATGAGAGTAGATAAATAGTGTATGAACTAAACATGGTGTGAAACTACACATAACTAGGTATTAAAACTCTCGTGGGATACTATCAAAAACACCCACTCGTGTTTTAATACCCCTCATTATGGAACAGTTTCATAAACTACTATTTCAATCCTACTGACTACCAGTAAGACACCGTACTACCAATTTTCAGGAGTATCAAGACGAATCCCATAAATTTTTTAGGCTTTGGCTACTTTTGAGGAGGAAAAACCGTATTTTATTATGCCATGACGATGCCGCGTAGCAATTATTTTATGACTGACTTTTATTGAGACGAGCGACACAACCTCTCCCTTCGAGAGCCTAAGCGGTAATGCCTCCCGTCGCCT
This sequence comes from Argyresthia albistria, assembly GCA_963457715.1. Classification (NCBI taxonomy): domain Eukaryota; kingdom Metazoa; phylum Arthropoda; class Insecta; order Lepidoptera; family Argyresthiidae; genus Argyresthia; species Argyresthia albistria. Next base: position 1,309,955 of record OY735266.1, on the reverse strand, counting down.
TCGCGCATACCCGCATGCAATTTATTTCAGCGCAAGTGATAAAATGAAGATTGATTCGAAATCGCCGATTAATTCTAAAATGTTAAACACTAAACTTTAAGATATTTCGATTACCTATTTTTAGACACAAGAATCAAACCAATATTCCTCGTAGAACTGCTGGAATAACTCGATTTAGGTAAAAAAGGACTATTCGTTTATATTTTTTTTCATATACTTTATGATGACATTATGATCTTTTCAAACACTAAATTTTTAGGAAAGGGACTATTTTATAACATATATTTTTTCTGGATTCAGAAAGTGTCTCAATCTGCTGGAATAACTCAATCTGTTGGGCATTTTAGCTGGACGGGCGCCTTAAAACGTATTTTTAAAAACCTCCAGGATTTACTGTATCTGACAGATAGATTCTAGATACTTGTCAGACATAATGCCGTATAAGGACTTTTATTGGCGCAAAAATAAAATAAACCTGTTATTTAATTTTCAAGTCTTAACCCCTCATAATTAGGTTTCATAAACCGATTTAGCTTTTTAAACAGAATATTCAGATATTTAGAACATCATTCTGAAAATCTATTCACTCTGAATTAGAAAGCGAAAGTTTTCCTATGACAATCCGAACCGTGCCCTTTAAGGAGGACATTAATGGGTTACATAAACCTATAGCTTTACGCATTTTCCCATACTATATGGGGTGGCAGATGCACAGTCGTGCAACTTTTTAACAGTGAGAAATGAGTGAGAAATCGTTCAAGTGATTCACATTTTTCACCGAGACGCGACAAGACTGTGGTGGCGCAGGTAATGCATGTGGAAGTTTGGAAGTTCCAAAATAGGTTAGGGAATTCGCACTGACTGACTGACCGACACACAGCCTCAACCAGTTGAATCTGGAAACATAAACTTTGTACAGGCAGGCGCTGCTTATATGTATGGTGTAGGGGAGAGGAAGGAAGTTTTTTTTTAAACGGGGGTAACGCTTGTAAATACATAAATACCTTCAGACACCACAGCGGCTGGTTTCAGCGGCATTTTGTCCGTTTTTATTGACAAGTCCATTTAGCACAGTTTTTACACCCACAACGAATTAACTAATTGACACAACGAAACTATCAGTTAGGTTTTTAACTCGGTGTCAAGTGCAGGCAGTATAGCACAGTCTCAACACATCGATGATCGCGAAATCTAGGACCGCACTCCAGAATATAGGTCACTCGTGCCGACCTACATTTTCGTTCTAAATCTACACAATGCCTATCCTACATGCAACGGCATACATTGCTAATTACTATCGTCAAAACACGCCATAATGTAGAGAGGCTAGTTGAAAAGACGTGTGTCCCGGTCGGTAGTCCGAAGTCGACTGGCGAGGCCGATAGGGAGGGTGGTATGGGTGCGAGGGGTGGGCAGGCAACACAGCCTCCAATAATTATATAAGAGGGCACAAGCTATTTTTAGAATTTAAGGCGCATACTAACGCTAACCGGTTAACAAAGTTGCATGGTATAAATAGCAACAGTTGAATGCTGTGGGAGGTTCGGCTGCATTCGTTCTATTTGCGTCCTATTCATGTAGTCATAAGCCAGTTCTGTAATAAAACAGGTTTGATGTGGCGCGCAATTGCGGCGAGAAAATCAATGGGTGATTCGAGACATGATGTACCTAGAATCTAGAATGAAAAACTATATTTGATTACGTAAATTTTATCTTAAAATATGCAGGCTTAGTTTTTGCAAATCATGCGAATACGAGTAGTGTCTTCCACCAAAACGAAAACCTTTTATTAAACTAGCTAACCTTAGATACTAAGCTTAGAGGTAATTGGTACACGGAGCGCCGTGCGTTCGCGGCCGAGCGAAGTAAAGACAAGCATTCATAAAAAATAAAAACAACAACACCATCACAGCGTCCCGCATTTTCTCATACAAGGTGGCAGATGCCCCATTGTAATGGAAATGCACGGAAAAACTCTTTCAGTAGATGGCAATTTGTAGCATCCAAGCAAGAGTCAACTGCCCCTTAACAAGTCTGACAAAAAAGACGGAAAATTCATGGAAACTTCCCTCTTCATAGAAAGCGACGACGCTCCCACTCAACCTCTGGGATAAAGTAGAATAACACAATCGTCACTTTCCCCGCACTTACATTTATCATTCCTTCGTTGGTACAATAATTAATATCATTTCGGGATTAGAACCCGCACCAGAGTAGCGTACCCATACCATGTGAACTATAAGGCCTTTCGCAGAATCGTTGTCTTTACGTTCGCTCGGCATGGGTCTACGCGACGCATTCTTAAACATATGGGACGCCGCAAATTAGCGATGTCTCAAAATTATATGGAAGCCAAACAGTCGGCAGCTTACTATCAGCCTCACTCTAACAAAACATTAAGCGGTGTATATCTATTCCCCCCTTTATATTCCTTTCCCCCTCTACGTGCTCCTATTGAGGTTAACCTAATTAATTTACCAAGAACTGAAGCTGCGAACTGTATTAGATTTGGTTTCGTCCGTATATCCCAAGTTATGTTATATTCACGTCATATACAAAGTTATGCAATAAGTACTTCACAGGAGTCACATTCACGTCACACACACTTCACAGGGCAGTTCAGGGACACAGTTATATGACATACTGCGTGTTTTGTTTAAAGGAGCCAATGGAATTCCGAAAAATATCCTGAATTCCCGAATTAAGCGAGGGCTTCAAACTTGAAAGTATGACATATTAGATAAGTAGTAATCTAAACCATCCCCTTGTCATTGTTTTATCATGAATAAAGATTATTATTATTATTTATGACTGAGTTACTAATGTGAAATGTCACATTAGTCTCTATCACCCCGTAACTTCGCACATGTACTCTGAATAGCATCCTATCTGTTGCTCGATTACTATTATAGTAAGTTATGTTATATTCACGTCATATACAAAGTTATGCAATAAGTACTTCACAGGGCAGTTCAGGGACACAGTTATATGACATACTGCTACTATTATAGTAATCTAGCAACAGATAGGATGCTATTCAGAGTACATGTGCAAAGTTACGGGGTGATAGAGACTAATGTGACATTTCACATTAGTAACTAAGTCATAAATAATAATAATAATCTTTATTCATGATAAAACAATGACAAGGGGATGGTTGGATACATATATAACATCAATAGGAATCGCAATCGCAAATCGCAAAAGTTACAAGTACAAGTTGCAAGTACAAGTTACAAGGGTGGTAGACGCTTTCAGAGCACATTTTGAATTCACATTTTGGTTACGACTCTATTATAAAGGAGGATCTGACTGAATAAACGAAATCGACAGCATTTCAAAATTGCAATCAAATTCGAGTCGCAATACCTGTCAGCTATGGACCATCGAGGTACTCTTCAAATTAATATTCCTAAGTACCTTTGAAACCGCGTGGTCATTCCAGGGCCGCGTGAATTGTGAAGGTACACATAATATCAGCGATCGCTCCGATAAGTATAAGCCTCCACGCTAACGAGCACGGGCGATTGGAGGAGGCCATGGGGTAGCACCAGCTGGTTTATACGAGTTGGCTAAACGTGCTTGCCTATCTAGAGTTTTGACATAAAGCTGAAGCCTCTCAGGGTGCGTACTGACTGACGTTACGCGTTGAACAGCGATCATCACACGTTCTACAGCGAGCAGTCATGCAGTCAGTACGTAGTGTTACGGGGAAACCAGCGAGCAACGAGCGTCAACTGTTCCTGGCTTCCTGCTCGATGCTCAACATGTCATGTAATGCTCGCTGTGTAACGCGTAACGTAACTTCAGTCAGTACGCACCTTTAGGACCGACTGACAGAAAGCGAGCTAGGACTATTCTCGGATTGACTGTGACAACTCCATTCTAATTTATTGGGAGATCCGAGAAAAAGATAAGATACAAAAAAGCAGTAGTAGTAAAGTAGCTAGATTACACTATAGTTCCTTTCAAATTACAATTACAATCTCTATATGACAGGTCGTGTACAATGCGACGCTCCAATTCCGTGCAACGAATCCGACAGATGTCTGAACGACAGCAGAGCTCCTTCTACGCCAGCAAGTCTGGAAAGGAGAAACAGACGCACAGAGAAGGATACCAGGAAAGGGTGGATGTAAAGGAAGTGAGGGTGTAGATGGATTAAAGCTTCCATTGTTAACAAACTGCGTAGGACCACCAAACTTCGTTCTCAGATATGGGAGCGATACCCACTGGACAGATGAGATAGAGACACAACACGGACAAGACAGAAGACAATTGAAGATAATAATATGGATCAGAACAAGATATGCGTGCATGCTTTATCGTTCTGTATTGATTTCGTTGTCGTCTCTACCTTGTCTGTCCAGTGAGGAGTACCTATTAAACATGTGTATCCTTTTGAACATTTTATGAAGGAAAAGCTTACATAGCTCTTTATTAGTACAATAATACTCATCCTAAAGTACAGGGAAACCCTTCCTTAGGAGTAGTAGAAGGATAGATAGTAGTAGTTAATGTAACTCTACCACTGTTAGTACCTACGTATAATTATGTTTATCAAGTAAGCAGTAGAATTCTCTGAAATATCCAATAAACTATGTCATTTAGGCCCTGTCTCTAAAGGTCCTCGATAAAGTGACAGATAAATTCATAAATGTAAAGTTACAGATGTATCTGTCTCATAGACCATAGAGCTTATCGAGAACCTTTGAGACACCTTTTACAATAATGAAGCGATAATTAATTTTAAAGAATCAATACGAAATCAAACATCGTATCTCCGTCGTTGCGAGAATAGGATAACCTTCCACGCAATGTGGAATATTGAATTAAAAATTGCCTTTGCCAGCCCATATGGGAATTTGCTAGACGTGGATATTTACGGTACCGTACCCGAAGGGTGCCAAACGGGACCCTATTACTAAGGCTTCGCTGTCCGTCTGTCCGTCCGTCCGTCCGTCAGCGGGTCCAGAGCACGAACCGTAATAGCTAGAAAGATGAAATTTTCACAGAATGTGTATATCAGGTTGCCACAACAACAACAAATACTGAAATGCGAGAGATATTACAAATTAAATTGGGACCTCGTACAAGAGACGTGTTTTTAATTTTCTTTTTGTTTTATTGTTTTGAGTGCTTAAGTTGTGTTGTACTATGGTACGGTACCCTTCTTGTGCGTTTCCGACTCGCACTTGACCGATTATTATTTATTTTTTGGTTTTGTTTTATTGTTTTGAGTGCTGATAGTAGTAATAGTACAGATAGATCAATCACATCATACAATGCGCATGAGTCCGCATGACGGGTACAAAGCACAGATTAATAAAGAGTAAAGTAAAGTAGTTCACTTGCTGACCTCTGCCAGTAATAGAAGACTAACAACTTGACGTACAACACAAATAAACACTAACTACTAACTAAGGTGAACTACCCACCCTACTATACTCTAGACATGTACGTTTTTAAAAGTACCTAAACAATGCCGATTGTGCAGTAAACAGATCAAAAGATCAATTTGAAATGGATTTTGATAAAAAACATCTTGAATGACGTAGGAAAGTCAACTTTAGTAAAAGTCACATTAAATATCTACATAATACATAAAACTGCTACCTGAAGACGCTTGAAGGATTGTGCTCCTCAGGTGGGGTTTAATTAAGCTAGACATCACCATACACGTATTTACCAAAAGTAAATTAGGTTAAAGTAGCGTTCGGTATTAGTGATAAATAAATACATAATTTCGAGGTCTCGGTAAAGCTCTTAGACTCAAATTAAAGGACGTCTTTGTCCCTGTTGCCATTTTGCCAAGCGAAAAATGAGGAAAACTTTTGGTGTTTTGTCGTAGGGGTAATATCTTGTTAGTAAATGAACTGAAAAGCCTGTATTTTTAACCGACTTCCCAAAGGAAGAGGTTTACAACTATACAATTCGTCGGGATGTTCTTTTTTTATGTATTTGCCCCGATTGCGCCTAGACGGATGGACCGATTTGGAAAAATATTTTTTTTGTTTGTAAGGGTTTACCTTCCCATTGGTACCATGGACTACCAGGTCAGGATCTGATGATGGGATCCTGGAGAAATCGAGGGAACTCTTCAAATATTATAGGCAGACCTATAGTGCTTTTTGTGTTTTTAGTAATAACTCGTGCATTTACTCACGGTAAGCATAATATTGTGATGAGGAACTGCTGATGAAGACCACATATGGCCACCAGAACTGCTCAATACCAGATACAAATACAATCTACTACGCGTGGCTGACGGGCAACGCATAGCCTAAACCGGTGGACCTAGAGCACAGAGCCATGAAACTTTGTACAGGGGTTCCTTATGTAGCGTAGGCTAGCACTGAGACAAAATTAATTCCCCAAGGGGGGGAGAGAAATAGGGGTTACAGTTTGTATAAAACTCAAAAAGCACTTGTCATTGGTTTCTAATTCTAACCAAATAGGGTTGGTGGAAGTCGGTTTTTTTTAAGTTTACTTTTTGTTTCAATTATTACTTCATCGAAAATGTAAAGGGTGCAAGATAATTCTTTCAGCTTTTGACAGTCAATCATACAGACCATAGTAAAACGGTAAAACCAAAAGTAGATATCAAAACCGCTAAATTAGGATAGCCTGCATCGTGAGAGAGAACCCCATGAGAAACAGAAACAGCGAACGTTGCAAACTAAACAACAGACACCCGGAGTCTTTTCATTTGTTTTTCGATGCAACAAAAAACAGCGCCGCACTCACAAAACGAAACCATAAATGTCAAACGGCAAACAGTTTCCAAGTACCTATCGTAATATCTTAGAGGAAACACAAGTTCCTGGAACTGGGGGTAGGAACACCCCGCTTCCCGGGTCGAGCCCCCCACCGGCGGGCCGGGGGGTGAGTGGCCGGGCTGCGTGGGCGTGTGTTGACAAACAGGGCGGCGCTAGGTCTATTTCTGGCGTGAGCTCCGCCCCTGGCCGCCCCCCGCGCCGCAGCTCCCCGCGTCCTTGACCCTCGGTATCCAAACAACCTCAGTCACAACACAACACGAGCATATTTCGTGTTTCGCGGCAAATCCCGGGCCAAGTGTTCCGTAGGCTCGGTTGCCATGCCAACGGTGATGGTAAGGAGATGTAAGGCCGCTAAGCTCTTCGACTGAAACCGACGTATCTCTGACGAGCAGAGAATATTTCGTAGGATCAGCTCTACTCGCTAGCTCTTCCATCTAGAAATATCTGTAGAATTTGACAGGCTGATATTTGAAGGATGTTGGCCCGGTTGGCCCAATTCAAATTGACGTTTGGCCAACTTGCCAAACTGATTGATTTCCTTCGATTAAATTCCGTATTTTCCAGTCAGTGATCAGGTTTTTACTTTTAACTCATTTTTAGTGAAATGCTCGGCCAATCATCACACGTCACGATCAAATCACGACTTGATAAGTAGTGTGATTGTTGGCGACATCGGTTCTGTTCTGATAGTAATCGAGGCGTATGCGGCTTCCACTAGTTTTTAGGGTACCGTACCCGAAGGGTGCCAAACGGGACCCTATTACTGAGACTTCGCTGTCCGTCTGTCCGTCCGTCCGTCCTGTCTGTCACCGGGTCCGCCTGCACGAACCGTAATAGCTAGAAAGCTGAAATTTTCACAGAATGTGTATATCTGTTGCCGCACCAACCACATATACTGAAATACGAGAGATATTGCAAATTAAAGGGGGCCCCGATACAAGAGACGTGTTTAGATACACTTACGCATTTCAAAATGGAGATCTTGACTGAAACTGTTTATTTATTGTCATAGCAACCATGTCATAGACACATATACTAGGTACACATTTAAATATGATAGCATATTTCGCGTCAACCCACATGGTTGTGGTTAGCCGGTATGATGTAGACTCTCAATCCGGAGGTCGTCGGTTCAAATCTCGTGAAGGCATAAACTTTTTAAATTTTCTTTTTGTTTATTTTTTATTGTTTTGAGTGCTTTTGATTTGTTGTACGATGGTACGGTACCCTTCGTGTGCGATACCGACCCGCACTTAACCGATTTTTTCTATACGCACACGAGCGATTCAAAAATAGGTCTCCAGGCTTTTGACAGCCGCTAAATATCCGTATAGTGCCACCAACTTAGCTGTTCAGTTGATAGCGTCGCTAGTGTCATGTAGTGTTCATAGGGCGGCTGTACGGTAGGAGACGCAACAGACATATAATAGTTTTACGAATCCAACTTTTTTACCATAGGTTAGCCCCTATCTTGCTATGGAGTCTAGATGATTCGTTGGAAACATAATTTGCGTTCAAATCACTTTGCGAATCGGAAGGTTCAATAACTACCGACCGGCACATTCCCCCGGAAACCTGTACAATTGACCTGAAACATCCACTTATCTACAATATGGGGGCCTCATCATCTCCCGATCCATCAGTTAATTGCCATCAGCCCTGCTTTGTTATAGCCCTAACAGACCATCGGATTTGGTTCGCTCCGGACCGCGACCTTCGTACGGTCCGGACCATGTCCGCTTGTCTGGAAGGCGCACCGTACCGTCCGGCGGTCCAGTCCAGCGCCTGTTAACTCATAGGGGTCAAATGAAATACCTAACAGGGGGCAATTTGTGAGTGCCATATTTTGTAAATAAAAAGCATAGTAGTATTCAGAACATAGCATTATTGCTCATATGTCTGTTATAGTATTTGAGTACAGGGTGTAACAGAAAGTATATTAGGTAAAATAAAATGCGCGCGCGCCTATAATATATGTTAGGTAGTAGATATATTTTTTAAGTGTAAAGTTTATCGATGCTTTGTCTGTTACTGAAATTCCAATGAAAGCAGCAGAAAGTATGGTGGAAAAAAAACGTTTTGTTTTTATGGTAACACCAAAATTGCCAGGTCAACTCTACTTTTCGCGTGCTCATGATGGCGGCTTGTTGTGTTTTGTTTGTTTGTTTGTTTGTTTGTTTGTTTGTTTGTTTGTTTGTTTGTGTGTTTGTTTGTTTGTTTGTTGTATTACGGATATGATATTTGATTGTGACTGTTGTACCTACTGATTTTTATTTGAGCCTACGACGTTGTGTTAGGTACCGTGAGAATGTGAAGTTTTGACTCTATGTCTATGACGACGAAGTTGAACATAATGTATAAGTACCTACTACTAATGATAATAGTGACAATATACGTATTCACAAATATATTCTCGTTTTATTTTGATATCTCAACCAAAGCAGATTGAGAGGCAAATTCACTTGAAAAACTTGAATGGTTCAAGTTGAACAATTCGAGTTTTTCAAGTGAATCTGCCTGCCTGTCAATTTGAAAATATATCAAAATCATCTACCGTGTTATTACAAAAAATAGTAAACGCAGTTTAACCTCAAAACAAACGTCAAAACAAACGTCAAAACCCATACAATTTCGTTTTTAAACAGGCGTTGAACGGGAGTTTATTTTTTTGTAATAACACCATTATAGTTTAAATATGCCGCCAAATAGTGCCCTGGGCAACTTCTAGGGGGCGCTAGTCAATCGTATAATTTTATTTGTATGAAGTTGTCGTTCTTCTCGTTAGAGTATTGTGTTCTGTGGAGGCTTGCGGACGACCGTCATCTATCACGCTCAAAATGTGGACTGATCGGTCTGTTCGAAAAGCTGTCCGCTCGTCTGTTGCGACCAGCGGACCGAACAGTCCGGTGGTTCGAAGCGTACCATATCCGATCGTCTGTTAGTACTATTGGTAGGAGGACGTCGACCGGGGGGCGTGGCCTCGCGCAGGGAGGGTGGGGGTGGCGAGGCGTGCGGCGGGGGGGGGGGGGGGGGCTGCATCTATAAATAGACGTTCGATCGATATCTGCCGGCATTGGCCTTGGGAGGTTCGAGTGAGCTCGGAGGCGCGTCGTTGACGAGCCCCCGGTAATGAGACACCTTTAGGTTTGTGTTGCCTTATTTGGGAGGGTTGAAGGAGTTTGGGATAATGACCGGTCACGGCTGAAATAGTCGGCCTTGACACATAAATTAATTACTGATCTAATAGGTACTTAATAAAGGTAGATAGATGATGAGGTGGGACGCCCGCTAAACACAGGCGGGTTTTGATCAGTCCTCAGTGAGTATTTCTCCCAATTCCTAGTTAATTTTATTTATTTGTATCTATCTTTGTTGTAATAAAGGTAAAGAATAGCCCTGTATCCAGCAGTGGGTTGATTGGTGATGTGGTACAAAATTTAATCATGAATGTTAAGAAAACTGTAGATAGATAAAACTACCTACCTAGACCTAGAGAGTAGTATAGTCACAGATTACTAAATAGTTACTACGTAACAGATACTTCACTCAGTAGGAAATTTCCAATACCTACTGCTATAATAGCCTACTCCGTCGCGTCAGCAACCGCTGCATGCTAAAATGTGCCTAAATGCTCAAGCGTACAGTTGTGATCGCCTCGCACCGCGCGATCTCACATTAATCGCAGGGCTGGCAGACATCGCAGATACTCGTACGATACGAACACAGTTCAAAACGTGCGTGCGCTTGGCTTGCGACAACCATACTGACGTTGGGCGCCGGGCCATAGCCGGGCGCTCCGAGAGCTCGGGCGGGCGGTAGGTAATTATAGCGCGCGAATACATTCAGTGACGGAGGCCTGGTATAGTGTATAGTATGTTCTATAATAATATACAACTCTCAAGCATTTTTTCCCTGTAGGCAAAGTAGAGTAAGAAATGATATTGATAGTAAATGTAGCCCATTAATCTCCCCTCCGAGGGGCACAGGCCTTCAGCCGGATCCAAGTAAGATAGAAAAAGATAGAAATTATTATTTTACTGTTATTGTTTGTTACCATACCAATTGCTATGTTCTACTTCATTATGACATTATGAGGCTTTAAGAACTCTACAACCACAATGTAGCAATAAATAATTTGGAATTGGAATTGGAATTAGAATTGGTTTTATTGTGACAGTCTGATAATACCTCGCTTAAAGTTCTTACCTGCTGAATATGAAGTGGAGGGCCCAGAACCATCAGCCATTGCTTACTGCCCAACAACCTGCAATAAAAATATCCAAAAATTGCTGGTATAGCTAAAGTCTTCACAAAATAAAAGGCCCGTTTTCACAATTCACGCCTATGAAGTTTTAACCCCTAACGCGTAGGTTATAGAAGCGGTTTTTAGGTGCAACTTGTTTGCTTTGGTTGTACGCAACAGTTGGCTTTTATTACACTAAAATTCTTCTGTTCCTTTCTTTATGTATTAACTTGTAAGTAATAACTTCGAAGCAAATAAACAATTTTAACTTTTACTTTTTACCCACGCAATAGAGGTTACAACTTCACTTCTCCTGTATGTTTCCATATATCCGTCCGTCCGTCTGTCTGTCTGTCGGTCTGTCTGTCTGTCACCAGGCTGTATCTCATGAACCGTGGTAGCTAGACAGTTGAAATTTTCACAGATGATGTATTTCTGTTGCCGCTATAACAAATACTAAAAAAATAAAAAAATACGCGTGTAGCACCGTACACGTGTTAGAAGTAAAACTTCTGTAGCTAGATCATTAAGTGGTACCTATACTATACACCTATACCTACCTATACTAAAAGAGATTTAAATTTCCAATTTTGAGATCCAATCTCTGCTTCAAGTTACTTTTAAGTTTCAGACGTCCGATTATTTGAAATTATTTTATACTTGTACTTACTTTTAATACGTCATGTCATTTATTTCCCACCATTCCTTATCTACAATTTGTCGCGCTCGTGGTGATATACTTAACTCATTCAATAGTGTCACTACTATTTGCATCTCGCTCAGATTATATACCATCTGACGTCACGTCTTTAAGCTGTCTCGCTCAAATGTATGCATTGCTTTGCTTGTTTTAGAAATCCATATCGACCCGTGTGACATTGATGAAACTCTTTTCTTACAAACTGTATGGATCGCATCGCACAGCTGTCAAACATAAGTTCCGGTTCCAACAAAGAGGTTGAACGAAGTAGTTTGAGTCATGCTAGTTGGTTTTGTTTGTCCCAATCAATCATTGAGTCATGAATGGTCAATGGTCATTCCAAACACTCGGACTAGAATCTATAATTTCACACACAGTTGGCCATAATGATGATCTATGATGATTTGATGATCAGTAGGACTGCCCACCCTACAAAATATTTTCCTGTACTGCCTAGGTTTCCTGGAAGAAATTTCTTTTACGGAAAAGCTGTGCAGTGCCGATAATTTTTATTTATTTATTAAATTTTCTATAAATACCTATCATTACAGGTTACACCTAATGCGATAGGTATATTCTACTTAATTTAACTATTTATACATTTATACATCATACTTAATTTAACTATTTATACATTTATAAGAAATCCTCTTTGTAACAAAGAACAAATAAGGTAATATTCTTGTGAATTCAGCCAGAGTAACCCTGAACACATCAATACGATCTGTCACCGCGTTGATAACTCTGAACGCTCTCGTAAGCGGCGCGCGCTCCAGCAGGCACGTGCGCGCGCGCGGCACCTGTAGCAGCGGCGGCGGCCGACGGCGCCACACATACCCGTCGGGCACGCACAAGCACAATTGTTATGTTACCACCTACTATGTACTTAACCATATCTACGCAAAATAAACATATTTATATTTGTATTTGTAAGTTTCTATACATTACATTTAGACACCAGTCTTGCTTTTACTGCCCTGTCAGCAGCAACCATCTTACAAGCACAAACACTATTACAAGCACATCATCAAAATTCAAAACTGCTACGCCAATGTTCCATTCTGTTCATTATTCTGTTAAGTTTATATTCTACCCTGTTGGAATGTAATAGGAAGTGGTAATGATTGAAAGTAAGAACAACTGATAACAAAGTCTACACAACCATTTCAATCTTCACTAAGCAAACACACAACATATCAGTTAGACCAACTTGCACAAATTCTCAGAAAACGCGGGAGGGGCGAGAACCCCAAATGTATGTCGTATAATTCAAATTTATTTGATAGATCTTTAAGGTCTCTCCGAACCAGGCTCTCGGCAAGGGGGTAAACATTGTAAATAACGTGGTACTGACCTGCTGGCCCCCACTAACTGATGATAAACAGGTTCCCACTCTACTCACTTATTTACCAAACTCGACACAGTGACAGTAGCATCTTTCTACCGATATGGGAGGTAGAAACACTGCACTTTGGTCTCAAAAATGTAATTTGTAGTGGCTAAAGTCTCATAATTTCACCAAAACAAGACGATTTTCCTCCTGTTCACAATTTGTTTGACGTACAATTGAACCTGAGGATTGAACGATTGGGTGAGACCACAGACTATATAGGGATACGGCGAGACTAATATTTGACAGATCACAAATTGTCTATGGTTTTGACGCAGCTTGTTCTTGTCGTTATTATAAATTACATCCAAAATAGCCTCTAATTCTTGCTGTTAAGGTCCAAGTGTAGCAGCTGTGTAAGGAAGCAGTGCTGTAATCCGGTAATAAGCGCAAAGTACGTTTCTGTCAGCTTAGTACCTACAGATGCGACAGCGATTTTTGTCGATGGTTCCAAGTGGACCGATGTGGCGCTGCTGTAGCCAATTTTGACAGGTCTCTGTTGACGTTTCTAGGTCATAGTGCTTGCCAAAGTCGATAAGCTTATTTTGATCGATATCGATAAGTTGCTAGTGATGGCATCATGTGTTGATAGTAGTGTTCCGTATTTTGTAATATTCTATATAATAATTAGACAATAGGCAAAAGGAAAACATGTTTTTATTTATTCAAAACCTTTTTTCTTAATTTATTGGTTACATATTTTTTGTAGGCTACATTTTGGATTTCATCCATTTTGGACACAATTTTTTTATCAATGCTTCCTTTTAAAATTTTATTAATAATGTTGCACCAATTGTGCACGTGCAGCCTGATTAAATATTTGACAAAAATATTTAATATTTTGTCTTTATGCTGTGTGCACCCCATCCAAGAGAAATCAATTTTCTTTGGAATAATTTCTTTGAGGGTTTTACCTATATCGTTTTTAAAACCGTTGAGGTTTAAAAAGTTATGAATTAGGTCGGTTACCTCCCTGTAAGCTATTAAAAGCTTTCCACTAGGATATGCTAAGGCATTTTTTTTTAGCATTTTGTATTCTCTAAATTTAATATAGGCATGGATGTCTTCTTCCATCTCGCTAGTATAAGTTTTCAAACAATTTTTACATTTAATGTTTTGGGTGAGTTTTCGACAAATATAGCCTGCTGTATAGGCAGAGCATTGCACCCTTGTTTTTTCCAGTAAAGCGGCCTCTTTTGAAATTGGTTCAGTTCTTGGTTGAAAGAGTTGGGAAGAAGATGGAAAAACATTTTCTTTATTACATTCTTCTTTTCCAAAGAGCAATTGAATGCTTAATATTGTCTCACCAATATCATCTTCGCAATTTGCTGATTTTGAGTGAGGACTTAAAATATTACCTAAAACTAGAGATTTGTAGCTATACAAAAATGTGTTTGCATCCGGGTTTACATTTCTGTAATTCATTGCTCTAACACGGCCGAAAAAGTTTTCTAACGGGTCTTGGTTTATATTCCTTGGATAGAAGTATTCCACGCCATACTTTCCAAATATTAAAGTGGAAATTCTCTTAAAGCTTTCTAGGGTTGTAATCCAACCCCCTTGAGATGGGACACGCACTATTCGCGGTTTGTTTGTATTCACGGCTATTTTGCTTGTAGAATCTACGAATTTCATCGATTTAATTTTTTGTATCGCACGTGTCCAAAATGAGAGATGAGGCGAATTTGGTTTTACTGCTTTCCTAAGCTTCCCTTTCTTGGCACCTCCCGGGCGGCCGTTCACGCTGTCGAATAGCGTGTCAAAAAATTCGACGACTTCAGCTGTGACATTCATGGTGCTACCAGCGGTGTGACGGCTTTCTGAAAATGAAAGGTAATAATTAATTGAAATAAATAGTAAAACTTAAAAAAAAACCGACTTCAAAAATCCTGTATGATGAGAAACCAATGTCAAATGCTTTTTTAGTTTGATACAAACTGTAACCCCCTATTTCCCCCCTATAGGTCTGCCTATAATATTTGAAGAGTTCCCTCGATTTCTCCAGGATCGCATCATCAGATCCTGCCTGAACTGGTATCAATGGGAACAATTGGAAGGTAAACACTTTAAAAAAATAAAATCCAAATCGGTCCATCCGTCTAGGTGCAATCCATAATAAACCTATAAAAATAATACAATACTATTAAAAAACACCCTTACCGATTACATGTGCAAAATTAAGCAAGGCAGCTGTTCGAGAACTGAGCACTTGAGTAGCTACGCTGACTTTCATTTTCTTTATAGTCTGTGGATTGACGTGGTGTGCAGTCAATTTTGGCAAGGCTCTTGTGTTCCCCATTTTGCTGTCCAGGTCATATATAAATTCAATGTCCTTCCAGGAAGCCGTTCTATTTTCCCAAATTATATTTTTTGTTAAAAAGTTATTTCTTATTCCTTTGAGCAGGTGGGGCGGATCATAAATGATACTCAAATCATAGCCGCCAATGTCAACGGTACCATCTGAAAATTAAATATACTTACATTAATATTAATTTTAAATGCGGTAAAGGTTAACAGAATTTGTACGTATTTAATATTTTTATTGCATGACCAATATTTTTCTTCTTTACTACACATACCATCGCGAACATCCTGAACGTTTCGTGTGCGTGATGTTTCTTCTCTTAACTGTTTAATAGCAGATCTAAATGTGGAGCCCTGGTCGCATACCAATCCCAATGGTATAAGACCAGTTTTTCCGACTTCAGAGACAATCTGCTTCATAATGTTTTTCAGTTCAGCTGCTGATACTGTGCCTTCACAGAAATAATAGGCTACACACTGACGCCATGATGAACATATTCCTCTCAGCATGAAAACCAATGCGTGATCACAAAATTTATTTTTCCTTGTTTCAGCAACATCCACAAACCCGAATATTTTATCGTATTTTTCATTATATGTGAGATGTGGCGTCAAGGCAACTTCGTCAAAAACAATTGTGCACAACTTTTTTGTGGTCGGCCAGTTTTTCGTTTTATGTTTGATCTCTTTAAAAATGTTGTCATTTATGCCTGGTCCCATTGTAATTAGCTCCGATAATCTGTGCAGGGTCCTCTTATGCGGCAAGGCAAACATATTTTGCAGCAGCTTATATCCTTTGGGGCTTGATTTCATCAAACTTAAAGCCATCAATTTTTCTTCCATTGTAAATTTTCTGGCCATTTTGTTCATACGGCATAGCCGCAACTGCATCAATAAAAATGACTTCGCTTGTTTGTTAAGTTTATCAAAATTCTCTAAAAGCTGCGCATTTTGCAAATGAGATTCTGCCTGTACACTAGTCTTTCCAATCCGGTTGAACCTAAGCTGTCGGTGGCTATTTCCTTAACTTTTCTCATAAATGTTCTATTCTTTGAACTGTATTTTTTAAAATTGCAACCTGAAATAAAAAAAAAAGTTAGTTGTGGGTAGGAATAACACATGAAGTGTACCGTACTCGGCTCCGGGTGAGGTTGGTGGTGAAATTGGTTGCTTTAGGTCACTTTCTGTGCCAATACTAAAGATAGGTTGTGTTAGGTCACAACTTTATGAACCACCCGGAGCCGAGTGAAGCGGAGCGGAGCGAGGCGACCCCATACAGTTTCTCATTACCGAAATAACTGTAACATCAGTGTTTTTTAAAAGCTTTTATTTAACTTGCACTGTATGTATGTTTGTTTGTTTGTTTGTTTGTGGGTATCACGGTTCGCGTCAAAAATGTCGGCTTGAATTTGACCCACTTCCCGTTATCCGATTGAGCTGAAATTTTGCATACGTATGTAAGTTGGATGACAATGCAATATTTTTTTGACTTGGAGCTGATCTGATGCTGGAGCCGGAAGGTGGCCATGGGAACCCTGTTACCAAACGACGCAATCCTATTGTGTTTGGGCTCATTTGATTTATATTGACAAGTACTTTGATCCTAGAATATTTTTTATGACATGGAGCTGATCTGATGCTGGAGCCGGAAGGTGGCCATGGGAACCCTGTTACCAAACGACGCAATCCTATTGTGTTTAGGCTGATTTGATTAATATTGACAATTACTTTGATTCTAGAATATTTTTTATGACATGGAGCTGATCTGATGCTGGAGCCGGAAGGTGGCCATGGGAACCCTGTTACCAAACGACGCAATCCTATTGTGTTTAGGCTGATTTGATTTATATTGACAAGTACTTTGATTCTAGAATATTTTTTTATGACATGGAGCTGATCTGATGCTGGAGCCGGAAGGTGACCATGGGAACCCTGTTACCAAACGACGCAATCCTATTGTGTTTGGGCTCATTTGATTTGTATTGACAAGTACTTTGATCCTAGAATATTTTTTATGACATGGAGCTGATCTGATGCTGGAGCCTGAAGCTGGCCATGGGAACCCTGTTACCAAACGACGCAATCCTATTGTGTTTGGGCTCATTTGATTTATATTGACAAGTACTTTGATCCTAGAATATTTTTTATGACATGGAGCTGATCTGATGCTGCAGCCTGAAGCTGGCCATGGGAACCCTGTTACCACACGACACAATCCTATTGTGTTTGGGCTCATTTGATTTATATTGACAAGTACTTTGATCCTAGAATATTTTTTATGACATGGAGCTGATCTGATGCTGGAGCCGGAAGGTGGCCATGGGAACTCTGTTACCAAACGACGCAATCCTATCGTGTTTGGTCTCATTTCATTCGTCTTCACAAGCACTCTGATTCTAGATTAGATTTTTTGTCCAGGCCCCCGATTCTCGCGCTATCGAGATCATCTCCCCAGTCAAGATATCTGTTTTGATACCGCCTTAATCCGTCGAAAATTATCTCGATTTATATTTATTATGATCGAAAACGGGTCGAGATATCTCGGTTGGTCGAAAGGCTAGTCGTAAGAATAGCTTTTTCTTGTTTTTGATAGAGATTTCGGTATCTCAAAATCGATATTTCGACCATGGACATGATCTCGCTAGCGCCAGAATTGTCTCGCTGTAATGATAAAGACTAAAAAGTTAAAAATAAATTAAAAGTAAAAAAACATTTTAAACAAAGCTTTTATTTAATGCCCTAAAAAGAAGAAAATAAAATTTCGATTCAATCAAATGCGTTATTTTATTAAATTACACAATTAATACGATATAAAAGCTTGTTGCGGGATTTATCTCCAAGTCTGTGCAAATAGTCCCTACCACCTGATTAAGTCTACACAAGTAAATCTCGCAACAAGCTTTGTTATCGTATTAATTGTGTAATTTAATAAAATAACGCATTTGATTGAATCGAAATTTTATTTTCTTCTTTTTAGGGCATTAAATAAAAGCTTTGTTTAAAATGTTTTTTTACTTTTAATTTATTTTTACCACTAACTTGGAACTGGTGATTTAGTTGTTTTACCGGTGAATTAATTATTTTACTGGTCACTGGTGATTTAGTTATTCTACTGGTGATCCAGTAATTTTTACCGGTAATTCCATATTTTTTAACTGGTATCAATGATCTTGCAATTCCGACAATTTTTAACTTACGATTCCGACTTTTAAACTGGTACTTTAATTGATAGCCTTTATTTTATTCAGTTTCTAAGTATTTGTTGTTATAGCGGCAACAGAAATACATCATCTGTGAAATTTTCAACTGCCTAACTATCACGGTTTATGAGATAGACAGATAAACAGACAGACAGACAGACGGAAGGACAGCGGAGTCTTAGTAATATCGTCCTGTTTGGCAACCATCGGGTACGGTACCCTACAATTAAATTAGGACTGTAAGGTGCAGTTACTGTCAGGCAACACAGTAACTGGCTGCAATATGTGTGACATTCTGTTTAGTCATCCTAAATAATAACAACCGCTACATACCAGTATGTGCAGCTGATTTGCCAGTTTGATTTCTCTTTGTGCCCGAGCAGGAAGGCTCTATATCCATGACTTGCACACCTGAAATTATATAAAATCATACATTACTTCTTTATCCCCTAAAAACAAAATAATTGTTACCTCTGATTGCCAAGGTCTTCTGGCCAAGTATAAAAAATATATATTGTGTATTATTTAGGTAGGTTGAAGAGATGGGAGCGGAATTGTGAGCTTGAGGAATGCCTGTGGTAATGTTTATCTAAAAAGTAGATTTTAATTAAAAAAATGTTAGGTACATACTGGTATCTGCAGCTGGTTTGCAAATTTCTTCTCTCTTTGTGGCCGAGCAGGAAGGCTCTATCTCTATCTCCATGACTTGCACACCTGAAATTATATAAAATCATACATTACTCCTTTATCCCAAAAACAAAATTGTTGTTACCTCAGATTAATAGATTATGCATACTTTTATTTAGGTACCTACTTTTTGTCTCCTTAGATTGTGAGCTAGAAGGATGCCCATGGTAATTTTTATCTGAAAATATATAATAAACATTATTGTCATTGTTTGGTAAAATACAAATTATTTTATATAACTGAATTGAATTGACAAATACATGGCCTTCACTTTAGGCTAGTGTGTAGGTCTGTGGGCTATCGTTTTATAGTTTGTAATATAATACCTGCCCTTCGAAGTACCACTAATTCTGACAATTCGTCCTCATTGTTTTCTTCCAATTTGTAGTAAGTGTGATCCTCTAGGAATCTAGATACTGAAACAGAAATAAATAAATTGGGTCCTTGGTTAGGGGCATACTTATTTTAATTTAAGCAGTTGTTAGTCATAATAAGTTGCTTACCAACACCATCAGCGTCTCTTAAGGGTTCGCCAAGAGCTATTTCTTCAGATGAGAGCAAGCACGGATAAGAAAACCTTATCCTTCGGCCCTCTGCATTAAGTTGATGTTTGTCAAAATGTTTTTCACAAACACGTTTGCTAGATAGTAGCTGCTGCCTCGTAAGTCCAATAAGGGAAGAGTTCGTGGGTACAAGGAAGGACATCCACAAGTTTCTTAGATAATCGTTCTTGGGAAAACAGAAAAGCCTATGTGTTTCACTTGTAGATGTGCAACTACCAACACAACACTTATATCGTCCCATGATAACGTGTAAACGTCCAACTGTCGCAAAACTATTATAAAAACCCACAAATGAGGATTTTGGATCTCAACTAAGCTAAAAAGCGAGGAAATATACAAAATTATAAAAGTTTAATTTGCCGGCCGACCGATACAGTTCAAACAGCAAACACAAACAGCAAACTGACAAGTGTCAGACAGACAACAAGGGCGCCATTGCTGCTCTGTGATTGGCAAACGATCTTGACGTAATAAAATGGCGTTGGCATTCAACGACTCTAGCGCCACTTCGGTGGAACTGGAAAGTGATCTGTCAGGCCCCTGGTCAGCTTTTTGTTTTGACGTTTGTTTTATAAGACGTAAATAAATATAATTTTACACGGAAATGGATGGGTGTTGTTGAAAAGAGATAAGAAGTAACTGCCCGGAGTACCTACTTGGTACCTACACAGTGATTCATAAACAAACTATCATCTACACACTAACAACTAACCTGTGAAAATCTCCACCAGCGATGTTCTCATCATTATTCGGTAAACGGCGGTCGTCTCCAGTGGAAGAGAACGAGGCTCCTCCAATTCCTGGCCCCAGATCTGACGATAGCTTCGTCATTGTGAGTCCAACGCCTCCGCAGCCTGCCCAGGGCTTGTACCCTGCCATTGGGGGGATGGGGGCCCCCAGTGCATACCCACACCCACAGAGACCCGCTCCGGCAATCCCCCGAGCTAACTCCGCTGATCAAAACTTTCACTACCTCCAGGGCGTCCCATTCTCAATGTCGCGAGAACTACAAATGGCGTCGAATAAAGACTCCTTCGCAATTGAGATAGGGGATCTACTTGCATTTGTTATGAATAAGGTGAAAGTCAGTAGATATGAGTATGATTTCTCAGTTGAGAAAAGTGTTTTGAAGGAGTGTTGATCGGATGACACTCACCAACTGTGTTGACATTGAAGAAAACCAGGGAAGATGGCAATGTGGGATCCACAATTTCCTTCAGACATGAGCCCAATAAATGTTGATTTTTAAAAATGAATGTGTAATAAATACTTATTATAGTTTAATGTGGTGTGCAACGCAAGCTGTTTCACTCTCAGAAGCACACCGGTTGAACAAACAAACAATGGAGAACAATAGATATATAAGATGTGTCAACAAGACGGTTAACTAGACCATTTTATAAATTACTGGCTCATTGCATTGCAGCTAATACAAGTGACAGTGTAAAATATGTTAATTGGCAAAGATTCATCAGCAATTTTATGACATTAAGCTTGGCACTGTATCATCATGGTTTGTTTTGCTGACTGCCTTTCAATCATTTGGGACTCTATCATAGATTAAAGTTTGCTTTACATAAGATCTCATGGTGTTCCCTACAGGGGTCTGTGAATTACAATTAGCTTTTATGTAACAGTTCAATAGAAGTTTAACGTCAAATCCCATACAATTTCGTTTTTAAACAGGCGTTGAACGGGAGTTTATTTTTTTGTAATAACACCCTTAATGTTTAGATATAAGCATGGTATTTAGGATAAATTTTTAAACTACTTGTGTATGTATGCTGATATATGAATAAAATATGCACTGAAGTTCTTAGTTTATTTTATTATAAATCCCCACTCAAAGGAATTAGGTAAAGGTATAAATGAGGCCTATACCCAGCAGTGGGCAGGTGTGGGCTGATTGATGATAAGATGATGATAAACAGGTATTAAGTAATAATCAATACATTCATGATTTCAAACATTATCCAGATATTGAATGTCAACAATTGAAGAGGGCAAACCTTGATAACAACATGAGTATCCTGACAACAAATTCACAAGGACATGATATTTTGACAATCCTTTCATTAGTGACGATGACATTTCAATTGTTATCTGCCCATAGCACCCTCACCACACCGACAAGTGAGGGGATATCCATTCACTGAGCTATTTTAACACATACAATACATATGATAGTACTTGATTACATTTAGGTAACAACATTGTGGCAAGACAAATTTAAAAATAAATCAATACCTAATATTTTATCTATTAATTTTAATAGAAATTACATTTCTATAAAACTTACATTTTGTTATCTAGGAAGTAGACAGAAAATACACTGGAAATTCCCTCAAAATAATATTAATTTATCTAAGTAATAGAGTTACAATAGAATCACAAAGACCTCTAAAAGAGATAGTTTACCTTAGTACAGGAATACTTATAATAATTCTTATAATGAAGCTGCCAAACCGCATATCAGTGCCACTATTATCAGAAATGGTAGCCACGTCTTAACAAATCCTCCAAAACTGAAATACAAAACAAAAGTTGAATTAGCAGGCAATCAATTGTGATCATAAACTATAGCTGTGAAATTCATCATCATCTTCATCATCAGACCATCAGGAAACCCACTGTTGAGTATAGTATTTCCTCATATGTATTGCCTCCTCATTTACACACCATTTAACTCAGTCCTGTGCAAACTGCATATATGTTTCCCTGCCATCCTCTTGCTGACTGATCTCTGCTCTCCTCTTAGCCACCACTGTTATTTTATTATTGTTATTTATCATGCACAAACAGCTTAAAGTTGATGCATGCATATCAGTTCATAATTCACTGCACTTGTACTATGTATTGTGTTCTAAAGAAGGGCTCTAACACAAACAGCAAAAAGACCATACCTCACATATTTTGAGAAGATCAACATGTAGAAGGCCAGCTTGACCATGTTCCAGTTTTTGCAGCCGCCATAGTTCATGATGTTGAGCGCCATAGCAACATGCGAGTGGCAGTTATCATAGAAGATGATGTGCTGGTGGAAGTAATAAATATTTTATCTGAATCAAATACAAATTGGTAGAGCAACCATGTTTTATATGTATGTATTAAAAAAAAGCATTTCAATTATCATGAGTTCTACATACCATTCTCTTTTTATAGTTTTCTGAGGCTTCGGTAACAGCAGCATCCCAACCCGATTGTCCATTTGTAGCTTTCTGTGGAGACAACTGCCAATATTTCGTTGGATTCCCAAAAGCCATGAGGTCCTCCGACACGAAGTATGGACCGGCAAAGTCTCTGATGACTCCATTAGACATACTGATACCCATGTGGCCTATAAACGGGAATATCCATCTGGATCAAAATTAAATAATGAAATTAATGAATTTGTTTTCTCATAGAAAGTTATCTGGGGAAAAATTTCCAGAGTAACGTTTATTGATTATAGCCCTGAGAAGTAATTTAACATGAAAATTAGGCTATACTCACGTTAGAACTGGTATTGGAGTCCAGACGATGCAGTAAGGATAGCGGTTCCGCTCTCGGTCAATATAATTCATCAGGACGTCTTGATCACGATCACCGTCACTGAGAGGACTCCCAAGACTTCTTTCGCTGGACATAATTAAAATACAGCTGCAATAACAGAATAGTTTAGCGCTGCTAGAAAAGAAAGTAAACAAAACAAATCAAAAATAGCCTGAAATAACCAGAGCGCAGACACTTTTTTTTTTGCAACCATTCATGCATTCATGCACATACTATGCGAGCCAACTAACAATAGGATCGCGTTTGTAGCCAACTTCACGTGATAAATGCCAAATTTGTAGGGTAGGGCCAGCAATAAAATTGCCGTTAGCTACCTACCCTCCCTTCCGTGTACATGCGCTCGTTTGTTACACATTGGATATTTTTGTTAAATTTGTTGTTTTGTTACCTTTGTTGTTGACTTTTATCGTTATTGTTTTTGTTAAGTGGCGTGGAAGAACTAGAATAATATTTATTTTTTTAAATCAAGAAAAATAAACTATTAATAATTCCTGGTTTGTTTTTTTTGCACACCTTACAATATTCATCATGTCATAACAGGAATCTTATTAGAAACACATTAGAATGACCACATACCTCATGAAAGATGATTAAATTTTTTGCTAGCATTCTTTTGCACACCATACAAATTTTAATGAAGTTTGTGAATATTGCGGGACAAGATGGCGTCTTGACAGTCCTATTGTTAGTTGGCTCGCATAGTACGTAGATGGGCAATCATCCGGAATTATTCCGATATCCTTCCAGAATTATTCCAAATCCTTCCATTTTGATGGGAAAATATGTGTAAAAGATGTTTTTATCTGCCTGCTCTGAAAATACATACTAATTATACCAATTAGAGGGAAGAAACGCCTTTATCCCGCCCTTCAAATCCTTTCATCCCAAGGTATGGAAGTTTGTATGAAAATCCTTCCGACCCAAGGGTGGGAAGTATGTATGAAATTCCATTACATACCCGGTTTTTTTTATTTTTATTTGTCAGCAGTCATACTGCAAAGAGACTTTAACTGTCTACTAATTAAATTTCAAGTAAAATGTTACTGGCCACATACAGTTTTTTTTTACCAGTTACCAACCTCCTTGGGATCGTTCAACAATTACGTGATCATTTTTGGCCGTTTTTTTAACCCCCCCCCCCCCTATGTGATCACAGCGTAATATTTTGTTTTTAACCCCCCCCCCTCCCCTCGCGTTGATTACGTCATCTTCGTCCGTGCTTAAAATTTTGCTGTTTATTAGCACTGACACGTTTTTATGGGTCTTAAATGACCTAAATTTGGGAAGAGGGTGTGTTATTTTGTCAAAATGCTAGGTAAGAACTATAAAGTTACAGTTTTGATAACTTTTTACTTAAAATATACCCAAAATACTTACTTACTTCCTCCAATATACCTATAACAATACTGATGCTTGGAAAAGTCGATAAAATATGCCGAAAAAGTATAAAAATACTGAATCTGGTCACACTGTTCCACAGTTTGTCTATAGCAGGGGAAATCCCGTTTCATCTATGTAATAGTAAGTGTTACCCAGTAATAAACTTCAAAATTGGACTTAAATATTTAAATATAATTTATTTTCGGAAACGAAGCGCAGATGACGTAATCATGGATTCTTCCCCCCCCCCCAAATAATCCGATGTATATACAAGCACCCGACCCCCCCCCCCCCCCCTTCCGGTAATCACGTAATTATTGAATGATCCCCTTGGTGCATACAGAAAATTAAAAACGAAATTATTTTTTAACTAAATATAAACATTTCTATGCATTTATGTCTATAATTTTCCTCGTAGGTGTAATAAAAAGCACTATACATACCTCAGGATAAAGTACAGTTCCATACCTCAAATGGTTTGCGCCCCTCGCAAGCTCGTGGCGCAAATGCCATAATCTCGGTATGGAACTGTCACTTTCTTCCCTCTGAAGTAATGTACTATTTTTAACCGACTTCCCAAAGGAGGAGGTTTACAATTCATCCGGATGTTTGTTTGTTTGTTCTTTTTTTTATGTATGTGCCCCTATAGCGCCTAAACGGTTGGACCGATATGGAAAATTATTTTTTTGTTTGAAATGGTTTACCTTCCCATTGGTCCCATTGACACCAGGTCAGGATCTGATGATGAAATCCTGGAGAAATCGAGGGAACTCTTCAAATATTATAGGCAGACCTATAGTGATTTTTGTGTTTTTCATAATAACTCGTGCAAATGCACATGGTAAGCATAATATTGTGATGCGGAACTGCTGATGAAGACCACATATGGCCACCAGATCTGCTCAATACTAGGTACAAATACGGCTGACGGGCAGGCAACGCATAGCCTAAACCGGTGGATCTAGAGCCATGAAACTTTGTACAGGGGTTCCTTAGTAGCGTAAGGTAGCACTGATGTGGGATTAGACAAAATTAATTCCCCAAAGGGGGGGGGGAGGTAAGGGGTTACAGTTTGTATTAAACTCAATCTAATCAAATAGGGTTTGTGGAAGTCGGTTTTTTCTAAAGTTTACTTTTTGTTTCAATTATACAAAGATATTGAATTAAAACCTGCACACGTCGATAGAAGACTACTATACCAACATTTTATGTCATGAGGAATTTTTTCCTAAAGCGTCACATAAGCGAGATATTTGATATCATAGAGTGCCAAAAGTTTATTTTTGAAAAATCATTCACTCAAATATCTCGCTAATGTGACACTTTAGAACAGATTTCCTTATGACATAATTTGTTGGTAGAATTCCAGAATAATTCCAACTTTTGGAATTTTTCGAATCTGGGCGAATCGGAATAATTCCCAGCGCTCACCTATGTGCGTGCATCGTGCGTGCATGCATGATACGATACGAACTGACAGTTAAGTGCTTATTACTTTACGCTGTCGGCAGGGCACGATTTGTATAGACGTCTCACTCATATGGAACGACTAGAAAGAGACAGTGAGTCAGACAGGGCCCTGCCGACAGCGTAGTCTAATAGGCCCATAAAGCTGACAAACGCGGTCCGAAATTATTAGAAGTTGACTGGAATCGCCAAAAAAAACTGACTCGGTTGGCGTGACTCGGAACGGGGGGCTTCATCCTTCGCCCACCCACAGAGTACTGTTATTCTTTGGTTGTATGTAGTGTTGCTGCGCTATCGATAGTTTTACAATCGATAGTTGACCTCGAAAAACATCTATAATATCGATAGGGCTATCGATAGTATCGATAGCTTTTTTAGTACAATACTATTGATACACAGCAATACTATCGATAGTATCGAATTTCAATATTGAAACCACTGTCGATAGTATCGATAGTATTGCTACTGACTATTGCAGGGAGGGAGTGACTATACTATCGATAGTATCGATACTATCGATAGTTTTGTACTATCGATAGTGACCTTAAATTCAATAGTATTGGTTATAATATGGGTTTTTGATGTAACTGATGTGATGCAAAGTGAAGAACATGACATGGTACCTAAATAAAGTAATAAATAAACTAGATTACGTAATTTACGAAAACAATAAAGGTGTACTCTGTAATGGCTCTAAAATTACATTATTGATATGTTATATTATATTCCAATCTACTATTAAGACTTCATTATCTTACCAATACTATTAAATTTAAGGTCACTATCGATAATTTAAAACTATCGATAGTATCGATAGTATTGACTGTTCTTGCAATAGTCGGTAGCAATACTATCGATACTATCGATAGTGATATCGATATTGAAGTTTAATACTATCGATAGTATTGCTGTGTGTCAATAGTATTGCAATAAAAAAGGTAAAGATACTATCGATAGTATCGATAGCCCTATGGATACTAGAGTCTGGCTAGTGAAAGAAGTCCAAAGAAAACCGCGGCAAAATTGAAAAATCTTAATGTGGCCACATTTACTGTACACCGAATTAACGGAGTTGATAATGTTTTTATTTTTATTTTATTGTTCGATATCTATTAACTCTTATGACTTGGTGGATTGGTTAAAAAATAGAATATTATATTAGTAATTAAACGCGCGTTCGTAAATTCATAGAGCATGGGATGGGTTAAGTACAAGTAGGTACCTACTGAATATATTTTTTACCATGCCTATACAGTTTCCCACTGCTGGGAAAAGCCTTCATTTCGAGTATAAAGTAAACATACTTAATTAATAAACTTTATTATTCTGTTTCATAGTCACAATCAGACTCAAATAATTCAAACCCCGTATTTAGGCCACCTGCCCCTCTAGACAAAGTTAAACGTTAGAGTTAGCGAAACGAAACGATAACTTTTTATGTATGCGATTTGACATTTGGCTTCGCTAAGATGACGTCACGTAGCGATTCCAAATGTCAAATCGCATACATAAAAAGTTATCGTTTCCTTTCGCTATCCTTAGCGTTTAACATTGTCTACAGGCACTGGAAACAGTTATGAGTAATTGCAATCAACCACATTTAAATAAATGTATAATATCCAAAAGAACAGAATAGTAACTGAAATTAAAGAAAAATAATAAATAGTCAAGTAAAGCATCAAAATGTTGTAAGCCAAATATAAACAAAGTAACAATTCGTTTGACAAGTAAATAATGTTGCCATCATCAAAGTTTGAAAACTACCAAAGGACAGGATTTTCTGGCCAGACTTTATTGTATCGATAGACTATCGATAGTGGCCTATCGATTGCCAACACTAGTTGTATGTATTTGAACTTTGAGGGACACGGTATCGATACAAAAGTATCGATACTGTACTCATATGATGTATCGAAAAAAAGTATCGATACGGTATCGGTATCTGTATCAAAAGTATCGATACTTCTAGGTAGATACTTTTACGTAGAAAAAAATAAACAGCTGAATGGTCTGGAAAATGACAAACTTTTACGTAAATCTTCATACTTTATATATTTTGAAATAAAACAAGACAAGAAATAAATCAATCATGCAATTAAATTTATTTTTTAAATAACATTAACAATATATACACCGTGAATTTTAAGACACTCTGAAGCCGAAACCTGGTTGGTGTACACCATCGAAACTTTCGAGTAGTTCCACAATTTTCCAAATCGGGTTAATAAAAACTCGAAAATTGAGTCAACTTTTAGGTAAAAGTTTATTCAATTTTCTAGTTTTCTCAGAAAGAACTCGAGTTTTCGAGTTTTTTTCACCCGATTTGGAAAATTGTGCCACAACTCGCGGCAAAAAAAAACCGTCGCTTTGTCTTGCGCGCCAAAAAAAATGGTACCTATTTTGTCACCATCGACGGACCGCCAGCATCGCGTCGGGCCGCCTCACATAAACATTATTTATGACTCCAGTTTTCGGGTTACTCCTTGAAAGTTATTTATTGTCAACAGCTGATAAACTAGGCATTTTACTGGTATAAGTGTTGATTGCAATAACGACTCTCGTACAGTCATACATATTACTTCAGGCCTAAAATGTACTAGGGTCAATATAAAAATTCTTATCTGAAAAAGTAAATCGTGAACCTACTAATTATATGTATTTAACAGAATCCTGTATTAATATTACACATGGAAAAAAATTAAACTCACTTATATCAGACAAAAATATGTTTTTATTCATATTTAAACTTGCGCTCACAAAACACAAAACACAAATCACTGACGCGGCTGTTGAACGGCGGAATGAAATTGCATTCAAACTAGATCTAGCGCTGTGATTGGTTGGTGGTGTCATATGTCTAAATGTTGGAAATCTCACTGGGAAGGAGTGAGTGAGAACACCTTACGAACTACTTCATTGGTGTAATAGAGATAAAAGGTTTCTGGCAGTAGGCCGTTGCATTTGCCTCTGGATACTAAAGTATCCAGGGACAATCTACGGAGTAAAAAGTCGTGGATACAAAAGTATCCCGAGACAATCTACTGCAGATTTTTTGACGTGACAACGTCTTATAAATTGGTTTGCCGGGTGACACTTCAAGAAACTGCGTCACGCTCCGCTCACGTTATGCGCTCACAATGAGAGCGAGTGAGAGGCACGCGTCCCTTCCACTCGGGCATGGTTAGCCCGCCTAAGAGCGAGAGAGACAGACATAAAAAGTGAAAGGCACGCGTCCCTTCCACTCGAGCACAATGTTTTAAATTGTTACTATTATTTCATCCTTCTTCCTACTATACGAATGAATATTCACATTAAAATTATTTTACCACTCAAAGTCGTTGTCACGTAAAACTTTCGCCCGTATACCGACTTTACAGGCAACCAATTTTTTTTTGTATACTTTTGTATCCAAAAAGGTTTCGGCGAGTGTCTTAATATTCACTGTGTATAATTACACTTTTAAATAGGCATAATTTTAAATTCACAGCCAAGAACTTATCTATCACCTATCAATTTATTGACATCAATTAAATATTTTTCTGGCAGGTTGTGGGGCGCGGTTGGATTGGATTTTAGTTCCGTCATGTTGTTAGTCATAGACTAGAATCGATACTAACTATAAAGTACTCATATCGGTAAAGAATCGAAAAAAAAGTATCGATGCCAAAAGTACTTGGCATCGGAAGAGCCATTCCATCTAGGAACCGATCTTTTTTTCGTGTCCCCACTTTGAACTATTTGATTTGTTGGTTTGTGGTTGGTGTTTGGCGCTCTTAATTAATTAATTCTGTTTTTGTGTCTATTTGTACGATATTACACAGGAATATACTTGAGAATCGCCAAGATGCCGGCGTTTCTCAAGTATATAGACATGGAAAACTTCAAGTCTTATCGTGGACAACACCGAATAGGACCTCTGAAGTCTTTCACCGCCGTGATTGGACCCAATGGTTCAGGTAAATATCATTTCCTTACACCACATCAGCTTTCTTATTGTTTAGTAGGTACCTACTTAATCATCTTAGGCGGTTTACCTTGAGACAGTCCAATTGTCGACATCGTGAATAATCGTGATATGTGCTCAGTGCCCGTGTTGTTAGGTCACCAACATTCCACCCGTCCCGTCACCCTTTAGGACTATAGGGCTGTTTTATATGGGAATTATATATTAAGTAACGCTATTGCAAAGGCTCAGAAAATCCTATCTGCAAAGACTGTTGAGAAGCTTCAACCCACAGAACCAACAAAAAATGTCACATCAAAATTGGTTTATTATCCACTCTCAATGAGAATGGGATGGCACCTTTTGTTGCACGACAATATTGACAAGGTTCCATCGCCTCCTCATCGCGTGCGGATTATGCCAGACATTCATGTAAATCTTGTATTTGTAGGCAAGTCAAACTTCATGGACGCAGTGAGTTTTGTGATGGGAGAGAAGACTTCCATGCTGCGAGTGAAGCGTCTCAGCGATCTCATCCACGGGGCTTCCATCAACAAGCCTGTGTCCAGAAAGTAGGTTCCTGTGACAACTAGTTCCAATACACTTTTACCCTTGAAGTAAATGGATATTCGCACTTGGCAGTTTTTTCCTTTGGTGCCAAAAGAGACATTGCCTCCAATGTCTGTCTATCTGTCGGTCAGCAGACGATCTATTATCGATAGTGAGAGTGAGTGGACTGTATTTGGGATTAGAAAATAAGAGAAAATTGTGGATGATGTTACTATCATAAGAACCATAATAGCATTTTAATGTGTGTGATGTTTGTGTGTTCCAGTGCATCAGTGACAGCAACATTCTTGCTAGAGGACATGACAGAGAAACAGTTCCAAAGATCTGTGATTGGGCAGTCTTCAGACCATAAAATTGATGGCCAGGTAAGATATTTTTGTTGGTTGTATCAAAGAAATTATAATAACTTATTCAGTTCTGTCAAGACAAGAACTTATTTACACCCTCACACCTTCTTCCTGGTAAAGGGGTAGGCAGAAACTTAGAGCTGGCCATACACACTACGGTCTACCGGAGAGGTCTACCTGTGCAGGTATGCCTGCGCAGGATGCGTCGTATTGAAGCTTGTGCCAGGCTTGTGGTATACTTGTGTACAGTAGAATTCGGGCCCTGAACGCGTGTGGGAATAGGGTTGTCGCTTAGCGCCGCGCCGCCCGCCGCCGCCATTCCATTGCAGTTATTAGCGAATAAATTTAGTGAAATTGTAGCTTTTTTGTGTTTTCACAGATGTAAAACCTAAAATTTACTTTACAAACAACTATCTATAGTTACTATGTATAAATGGATATTAGATACTCACATTTCCTTTTGTCGGGGGTATGTTAAAGAATGTTAGATCCTTATTGAGGAAACCATATACCACACAATATTTACTCATCTTACAAAAAATATGAAAAATTAATAATAATATCGCATGCTGTGCGCGCAAATCACAACATTCACAACAAACACACACAACACAACCAAGTTACACGTGCGCGCCGCCCGGGCGAATGACGTTGACGCGTGACGCATGCATTGCATAAGAGCTTATTACATTACGCTGTCGGCAGGGCCCGTCAGTCTGACTCACTGTCTCTTTCTAGTCGTTCCATTATGAGTGAGACGTCTATACAAATCGTGCCGTGCCGACAGCGTAATGTAATAAGCTCTATAGCCTTGACTCAATCTCATCTCAACTCAACCGATCGAAACTCGGCAATGTGTGCGTGTGGCGGCGTGCTTTTGCGGAACGCAATGTAGCTGTGTGTGTACGGTCTCTCGCTGTTTTGTATGAAGTGAACCTGGCGTTGCGCAGGCGACCGGCGCAAGAACGAAAATCAATTCATTCAAGTACACTGTATGGTGTACCTGTGCATGTGTGCGTGTACTCCGGTCGCCTGCGCAGGTCGCGTCAGTTGTTTTCTAGATGCCATCGCAAAAAGAACTGAAGACCGCACCAGTACACCGGAACGTCCCCACACATGTCGGTTGACCTGCGCAGGCAAACCTGCACAGGTAATCTCTCCATAGACCGTACCGTGTATGAGTGGAGGTGTGACAATCCTGGCATCTCATTTAAAATCCACCTTTCAATTTACAGTCAGTACCTGTAGCGCACTACCTCTCGGAGCTAGAGAAGCTCGGCATCAACGTGAAGGCCAAGAACTTCCTCGTGTTCCAGGGAGCGGTTGAGAGCATTGCAATGAAGAACCCTAAAGAGAGGACGGCTCTCTTTGAGGAGATTAGTGGGTAAGGGTGAAGCCAGACCAGCGTAATTTTGCGTGTCGCGAGTCGCAGAAGTTCGGTCGCGCAAATCGGTTTCATAATAATTGAAACAAAAAGTAAACTTTAGAAAAAACCGACTTCCACAAACCCTATTTGATTAGATTGAGTTTAATACAAACTGTAACCCCTTATCCCCCCCCCCCCTTGGGGAATTAATTTTGTCAAATCCCATATCAGTGCTACCCCTCGCTACTAAGGAACCCCTGTACAAAGTTTCATGGCTCTAGGTCCACCGGTTTAGGCTATGCGTTGCCTGCCCGTCAGCCACGCATTGTATTTGTACCTAGTATTGAGCAGATCTGATGGCCATATGTGGTCTTCATCAGCAGTTCCGCATCACAATATTATGCTTAATATGTGCATTTGCACGAGTTATTATGAAAAACACAAAAATCACTATAGGTCTGCCAATAATATTTGAAGAGTTCCCTCGATTTCTCCAGGATCCCATCATCAGATCCTGACCTGGTGTCAATGGGACCAATGGGAAGGTAAACCCTTTCAAACAAAAAAATAATTTTCCAAATTGGTCCACCCGTTTAGGCGCTATCGGGGAACATACATTAAAAAAAAAAAAAAAAAACAAACATCCGGACGAATTGTAAACCTCCTCCTTTGGGAAGTCGGTTAATATAATTGAAACAAAAAGTAAACTTTAGAAAAAACCGACTTCCACAAACCCTATTTGATTAGATTGAGTTTAATACAAACTGTAACCCCTTACCCCCCCCCCCCCCTTGGGGAATTAATTTTGTCAAATCCCATCACAGTGCTACCCCACGCTACTAAGGAACCTCTGTACAAAGTTTCATGGCTCTAGGTCCACCGGATTAGGCTATGCGTTGCCTGCCCGCCAGCCACGCATTGTATTTGTACCTAGTATTGAGCAGATCTGGTGGCCATATGTGGTCTTCATGAGCAGTTCCGCATCACAATATTATGCTTACCATGTGCATTTGCACGAGTTATTATGAAAAACACAAAAATCACTATAGGTCTGCCTATAATATTTGAAGAGTTCCCTCGATTTCTCCAGGATCCCATCATCAGATCCTGACCTGGTGTCAATGGGACCAATGGGAAGGTAAACCCTTTCAAACAAAAAAAAATAATTCCAAATCGGTCCAACCGTCTAGGCGCTATCGGGGAACATACATAAAAAATAAAATAAAAAAATAAAAAACAAATATCCGGACGAATTGTAAACCTCCTCCTTTGGGAAGTCGGTTAAAAAGACAACTCATTTTACGACGCCCGTGTGAACGAAACAGGAGTTTTGTATGAAACCGAATGCAGCCGAAATTACGCGATCGAAATTCTGCGACTCACAACTCACAAAATTAAGGTCGTCTGGCTTCACCCTAAGTGGTATTTTTTCTTGATTCAGGGTACAGGTTTATGATTCAAAGGTCAACAAGTGCTTTTACGGCTTTTCTAATAAGGAGTGTCGTAACTGTAAAGGACCTGGAGCCCTATTTTTGAAATCGCTCGTGTGATATAATTTTAAAACGAGCCATCATAACGAATGATTTTCGTTCGTTATATTCATTCGCTCTGCAACGATTGGTCAGAACCACTCGTTGCGCAAGTCATACGAGCGATTATATCACACGAGCGATTTCAAAAATAGGGCTCCAGGAGCTGGGCATTTATTTGAATTTCAACTTTATACCTCTAAACCTGAATAAACGTCTTATATGTTTGTGTGGCGAGTCGCGTACGGGTGTGGCTTGGCAGTATCTATAGCGAGAGCACGGAATTGTTGTCTGTAGCGCGCGCGGGCGCGTGTCGGCACCGTCGACTAGTCAAAATAAGTTTTTTTGCGCCCTCGCTATTATAGCCACTGGCACGCCATTCCGTACGCGACTCCAGGGCTCGATCTAGCCACATAAAAATTAAAATAACCCAGTTTTTGCCGGGGTGGCCGGAGGTGGCACAGAACAGGGAAGTGTGGACGAAAGAGGGGGAGGCCTTTGCCCAGCAGTGGGACACTTTAATGGCTAAATAAAAATAATAATAAAAGGATTGGACAATGGTCCCATGCCTACAAGTCTGTCCATATAATCAAAACTATTGATAAATGTCCCAGATGACAGATTGCAGTCAAAAAGGACGTTAAAAATAAATAAATAAATGTTGGTATAGGGAAAGGGTGTTTTGGGAATAGATGTACTTCTCTCCAGGGGGTCACGGTGCCTGCCTGCACTGGGTTCAATAGATGTACTTCTCTCCATGGGGTCATGGTGCCTGCCTGCACTGGGCCCAATAGATGTACTTCTCTCCAGGGGGTCATGGTGCCTGCCTGCACTGGGCTCAATAGATGTACTTCTCTCCATGGGGTCATGGTGCCTGCCTGCACTGGGCCCAATAGATGTACTTCTCTCTAGGGGGTCATGGTGCCTGCCTGCACTGGGCCCAATAGATGTACTTCTCTCCAGGGGGTCATGGTGCCTGTCTGCACTGGGCCCAATAGATGTACTTCTCTCCAGGGGGTCATGGTGCCTGCCTGCACTGGGCCCAATAGATGTACTTCTCTCCAGGGGGTCATGGTGCCTGCCTGCACTGGGCCCAATAGATGTACTTCTCTCCAGGGGGTCATGGTGCCTGCCTGCACTGGGCCCAATAGATGTATTTCTCTCCAGGGGGTCATGGTGCCTGCCTGCACTGGGCCCAATATATGTACTTCTCTCCAGGGGGTCATGGTGCCTGCCTGCACTGGGCTCAATAGATGTACTTCTCTCCAGGGGGTCATGGTGCCTGCCTGCACTGGGCCCAATAGATGTACTTCTCTCCAGGGGGTCATGGTGCCTGCCTGCACTGGGCATTGTGCATTTCCCCTGCACCTGCAGGATCATGATCAGAGATCGGATATTCGGATGCATATTTACCTAAAGTTTGTTTTTAACTGTAAAAGTATGAAAGCGGCTTCTAAATTTATTTTTTTATCTAGCCCATTGCGGTGTCCCACAGCTGGGCAAAGGCTTCACCGGTTCGAGCCCACACATCTCTGGCTGCAGTTTGTTCCATCCACCCCGGCAGGAACTTATCCAGGTTGTCCCTCCATCTCCTACTGGGCCTTCCCCTTCTCGGGTGTATAATAAACTTTAAACTTTATTGCACAAAAACAGAATACAGACACTTAATAATGAAAAAAACATGTACAAAAGCGAGCTTATCTCTAATAAGAGATCTCTTCCAGCAAACCTAGGATGGACAGGATTAATTAACAAAATAATAATAATTTATCTCAAAAAAAAAACCGGGTAAAAGGTATCTCGATATTGTGTAACTTATCGGATGCATATTTATTTAGCGTTAATATTTGATCCCTGATGCAAATATGTGTATTGTGTATGTAAGGGTACAAGAAGGTCTGAAAAAAAATAAAAACAAAATATATGTTTTGATAACCCCTCGAGTGTCCAAGGGCACTCAACGGGTTAAATTATGTTTCCATATGTATTAATTATCAGTAACTAGCATTTTAATCACTATCTATCACTATGATTTGATCACTTAAATCAGAATTGTTTCGATAGCAAAGCGCATTCCATATTAGCCAACACCTGAACTTTAGGTAAATATGCATCCGAATATCCGATCACTGATCATGATGCAGAGATATGCCGAAATTTTAAACATGTGTACCTTCATACCAGGTCCGGAGTCCTCAAAGAGCAGTATGAGGCATGCCGAGCGGAGGTGAACCGAGCCGACGAGGAGGCCCAGTTCTCCTACCAGAAGAAGAAGGGCGTGGCTGCCGAGCGCAAGGAGGCCAAGTTTGAGAAGGAGGAGGCAGAGAAGTACACCCGGCTGAAGGAAGAACTGGTAAACACGAAAACAAAACATACTTTTACGTCATTTGTCTTTGAACTCGCGGTTTTACACGGCTGAAGGAAGGACTGGTTGGTTAAATCACAGGGTGCTCATCCCATACAAATTAGAATTAGTAACCTTTCGTAAAAAAGAGATGGCGTGAGGAGTAAGATTTGTACTTAAGAGGGTATCCTATCAGCATTTTTCCATACAAACGTATTCCCCTATGTCCTTCCTGGTTTATCCCTCTAGAAGACTCGTTTTTTTTTATAAAATCTAGGTGACCTGTATGTATGTCCCTGTCATTTACTTTTTCCCAAAAAATAATTACCAAAACAGATACGAATTTTCGAAAACCTAAAAAATACCTCATTTTTACTGTCATATTCAGATGACTACCAGACAAATATGAAAAGTTTTTACGTTAAAACAAAATAATAGAAACATAGATCTACTCTTCCTCTAAATTTCAACACCAAACATATTTGAATCGGCGCAGGTTTGGTGGAGAAAACAGGGGAATACAAAGCATCGATCTTGTCAAGATTTTGTAGTGAAAATCGGTCTGAGCTGCGGTTGTCCCTATCGCACATTACGGGGAAAGATCAAGGGTAAGGGGGGGTCAGACTAATACGTATACAAATAGGGAAGTGACAACTGTCGATTTTTTTATCGATAATGTAGTGATTTCCGTCATTATCGATATTATTTGTACAGAGTTTGGTATCTGTATGCCGTTTCCACGGAAAAATCCTTTGAACCGCCTATTTATTTTACAGAATTGAAGCTTTTAATTTTATTCTCCAAAAGCAAATATTTTTTTTTTTTATCTTTTTTGGAATCAGAACACAAAAGAAGATTGGCTATCTATATATATATATAAAAGTAAGTCGTGTTTGTTTGTTCGAACACTTATAACTCGAGAACGGCTGGATCGATTTTCAAGGTTTTTGATTTGTTGCATTTGTCTCCGTCCAGAATAAGAAAATAACAAAAAAACATCTTAAGGGAAAATAGGTAGGGTAGTGGTAGAGTAGTGGTAGAGTAGGGGTAGGGGTAGGGTAAGGGTAGGGGTAGGGTAGGAGTAGAGTAGGGTAGGGGTAGGGTAGGGGTAGGGATAGTGGTAGGGTTAGGGTAGTTATCAAGCAGGGTTAGGGAATCACGCGAACGAAGTCGCGACGGGCAGCTAGTTTTAAATAAAACAAAACAATATCGATCAAGAATAATTGAATATGTGTATTTATTCTGTTCTCATTTCCACCCTTTCTCTTACCGGCATATTTCGTCTTCACTACGAGTGTATTTATTCTGTTGTCTTGTCACTACGAGTCTAATGAGCCCAAACTCGATGGGTTTACTAGTAAGCATCCCAAGGTTCCAGCTCCCACCTTCGATCTTCGCACTCCATTATCAGATCAGCCCAATGGTACCATATTCTCAAAGGTCTTGTCACTACGAATCTAATGAGCCCAAATTCGACGGGTTTACTAGTAAGCATCTTAGGGTTCCCACTTCCACCTTCGAAGTCCATCATCAGACCAGCTCGACATATACCACAACAACATGCTCCAAGAAATCTACTTACGAATAAAAAACAATATTCAAATCGGTTCACCCGTTTACGCTCCGCGAGCTGAGAGACAGACACACAGACAGATACACAGACAGAGTGACTCACACGTCAAAGTCATAACACCCCTTTTGCCTTCGTTAGGCGGGGGTTTACCAGGTTGTAGCCGCTTTCACATTGTTACCATTTATCTAATGACCGTCTGGAGTAAGTGGAATCCGGCTATGCTATTCAAGGTCGATTCCAGCCTCTTTAAAGTATCATAGGTACTTAAATACTTGGATAATACCGTGCGCGGTGCAAAATGAATCTTCCGCTTTACACGTAAATGATGTTTTCACTTCTCATGCTCGTAAAGTTCGTCTTTATGTCGGGTATAGCCAGCATAAAATCAAATTTTATGTTCTAGAGCATAAAGTAAAATCTTCGTCTAAATCTCAGACTCTGACAAAGGTCGTCAGGTAAACAGCCACATACACCTATGCTTTTAGCGCTCAAGAATAAACGCGCTTTATTTTGTTTTCATCACATCTATTCAAAAAGATCTACTTTAGTCCCGACAAACAGGGACTAAAGTAGGTCATTTAGTCCCTAGGGACTAAAAGTAACTTTTTTATTTTGTTGCCAGTACAAAGGAAAAAAAATGCTGTCAATAATCAGTTTCACTACCACTCAGGCCGACAGACCCTAAACGCAGCCAATAAAAAAAAAGTTTGTACTAAAATGCGTACTCGACACAGATTAGATAATCCGATCGACCGAATCGATTGACACCGATAAAAATTAGTTGTAAAAATAATTAGTGCTGAGTTAAAAATTAAGTTGCTCTGATCAAGTCGATCCCATAATGAAAGATGTTCAGAATGATGTCCCTCTTTCCGCATGTACACCCCTTTCTGTGACACCCTGTATAAGTACATGTATGTTATTTTATTGATTACTTACTACTTTTCTCATAGAGGGTGATGAAAAGTAGAGTGTCCACCTCAGGAGTAAAAACTATTTTTGGCTCGAGTGATGTACTTTGATTCCCTCGCTCCCTCAGGATTCTACTTTTGAGTCCCTCGTTACACTCGGGACTCAACTCTAGAATCCCCCGGTCGCTCAGGATTCAAAAAACACTCTCGCCCTAAAAATAGTTCTTTACTCCCTTGGTAAACAATCTACTATTTCTTTTACCCATCACAAAGAAGGTTTATCTGAAACAACAATTACCATGATTAGGTACTTATAGCTCCACATTTGTAAATTGTTATTTATCAATAAGTAGTTATAGTATTTTAGATAAATATAATATGTATGTATTGCATTTCGTTTATCTATTTGAAGTAGGTAAAATATTTAAAAATAATAGGTGGGTACTTACGTTTTTTCTTCAGTCGTAAATATAATTACTCAAAATCCGATACACAAGCCAAGTCAGTTCAGTAAAGCATAGACTGTAAACAATAAAAAACGTCTAACACAATAATTTGATCGAGTAAGTAGCTCGTAAATGCCAAACACTGCAAACGCCGACCGATGCCGATAGCAAATGCAACTGAAAGACCGCAGAACGAAAAGCGGCCGGGCGCGGGAGTGGTATCTACGCACGCACACGAACACAGACTACTCACACGCACATTGATAGCGCGGTCGCTTGGGCGCAACGCGACGGCAATAGTTTGTACAAATACCTATTTCTCAATTTTGTCGCAGACCGACTACGCTCTTAAAACGCCATGGTTTTAGTTAATGTACTTCTAGGTGGCGCTAATCTTAGAATAAATCCCATATATCTTTAGCGCCATCTCGTGGTATTTGCAATTTTTCGATGGTGCTCCACCAAACGATAATGGCCTCGAACTAAAGAAGCTTCCGTAGCATCTCAGTTTACGCCGGTGTCATATTTTGTTCTGGGTGGTTTATCTATATTAGTATAATAATGGGGCCAATTCTCTAGGACACACTCACTAAAATTACTTGACAATATTAGCTCCGACGCTCTTACGCGGTTGCCATAGATTCCATTTTCGAACTTACTTTTGAATTAGTTCATCAGTACATTAAAATAATTCAAAAGTCAGTTCGAAAATGGAATCGATGGCGTCCGCATAAGAGTTGTCAAACTTAATATTGTTAAGTAATTTTAGTCAGTGTAACCTAGAGAATCGACCACATTATATTATCTGTGGTTAAATACAGAAATAAATAAATCAATCTTCCTTTTCCGACATTCGTCTTTAGCGTCACGGCTATTTCTGCACGGACTCAGTGCCACTCATTAATGCAAAATCAGCCTAATCATTTGGGATCTACGGTCT
Source organism: Argyresthia albistria (assembly GCA_963457715.1). Lineage (NCBI taxonomy): Eukaryota > Metazoa > Arthropoda > Insecta > Lepidoptera > Argyresthiidae > Argyresthia > Argyresthia albistria. Next base: position 1,269,721 of record OY735266.1, on the reverse strand, counting down.
AACAAAATCAAACTACAACTCTTCTTCCGACGGGGTTTAAAATTTTAGAACATAATACTTTAGACTACTACCAGAAGAGCGATAATACAACGTTTAAAAAGAAGGCCAAATATGGCTGAGCCTCAAAGAGATGCTAACTACACACTACACACATCACACCAACAACCATTCTTACAGCAAGAACAAAAGGTGGAGCTCCAACTCTTCCACCTGTACCACAACGAGCGCGACATCCAGGCGTTCGAGGAGCAGCTGCAGAGCAAGCAGCATGAGATCACCAAGCTGGAGAAGAAGAGAAGCAAGGCGGAAGAAGTGTTGAAGGAGAAGAAGAAGGAAGCAGGCGGGGTGCAGAGGGAACTGGCCAAGATTGAGCAGGAGATCAGGGAAGTGGTGAGTCTGTACTTCTTTTAGGGCCATATTTCTTTAGGACCCGGGTCGCGCTACCAACAAAATGTATATGCCGCAGTTGGTTGGTTAAATCAGACACTTAACTTAACTAACACCCTAACCCGTTAATTGAAGATCGACATTTAACCAAGTTACTAGCATTTTGATTTAAATAAAGCATCGTCGAAAACGTTTAACAATCTGTCTAACCGAAAGCCAGCGCGATGGTTAAAACAAGATGGCCTCACGACAACAGCGGATTACAAAGTGTTAAAGAAGATAATATCGCGCCGATTGAACGACTGTATGAAAAGCAACAAAATAATTCCAGATCACCAGTTCGGCTTCAGAAGTCACCACTCGACAATAGAGCAGGTACATAGAGTATGTGAAAAAATACGTACTGCGCTGGAAGAAAAGGAATACTGTTCTGTATTGTTAGACGTACAGCAAGCATTCGATAAGGTCTGGCATGAAGGACTACTATTCAAGCTGAAGAACCTACTACCGCATAATATGGAGTATGTTGTTGTTGTTTAGAAGTGAGCAACTATCCCCCTAAAAGTAAAGTTGTATGACTTGAAGATGTGTCATCCTATCGGACGATCATACAATGTTTGTTTGTAGATGTATAAATTGACTGTTTTTTTCTTTTTTTCTTTCAGGAAGTTGAAATCTCCAAGAAGCGTCCAACCTTCATCAAAGCGAAAGAGCGCGTCACACACACACAGAAGAAACTCGAGAGCGCTACAAAGACTTTGGAGCAAGCTCGCAAGGTATTATGATGCTGAACTAAAAGCATTACGTACATACAACATGCCCCGTCACCAGATACTATATATCCAATTGACTGCTCCTGCGGGGGAATGCGGCTCGCCAAACGTTTGTTGTATTCAACAAACGTTCGCATACGCAACCTATGTACGATGACGGGCCGCCAGACAGTTTCGCAGCGGCTGACTAATCACAGCGCTCTTACCTCGTCCCCCGCCGCCCGTAAATTGGTGAGTTGTGTTTCAAAGGAAAATGTATCTATGCGCTCTCCACTGGATAAGTGCTCCCTGCCCGTCACCATGAGCAAACTCAAACTTGGTACCAAAAAGGGGTTCACCGATATAACCATAGTGGCTAAAATATCGAATCACCAGCAGCCATGGATGCTAGAGCAATTTATCCACATCAACCGTTGTGACGTCACAATAAGGTATATTCATTAGTAGGTTCGGTTTTGGCCGCAATGAGAACAGAAGCCGAAGGTTGTTGTAGACAAAAATCCTGTCACTCATGCCTGGTTTCCCGGGCGCTGATTAGGTTAACAAATTGGTCGAATCAGCCTCAGCCAATCATATGACGCTATTATTCAAAATAGCGGCACGGGGATGGCCAAAACCGATTTAACAAACCTGTTGTTGAATAAAACAGCGCCCAGGAAACTGGGCGTCAGACTCACAACTGGGCTCAGACTCACAAATCACGGACTAAACAAGTGTTTTCCAGTTCATAAAAGTACATAAGCGACGGTAAAAGAGCTTCATTTTCCCGCTACAAAAGCCGAGTTGCTCTCGGCACGCTACTGGCCTACTGCCACCAGTGAACACCCGCATTGCTTGCCACTAGGCGCACGCGGCGCATCAAAGCGACATCGCCAAGTTGGAAGAGGAGCTGCGAGTCATCGAGGAGCAGAAGGGCGAGTGGGAGCGGGGCGCCGGCACCGCCACCCGGCATGACGTGCATCTTGAGGAGGCCCAGGTATTCAAAAGAAATATTCAAAAATTCAAAATTAGTTCATTTCAGTAAGTACAGCAGCACAGGTCGTGGGACTCCCCTTTTAAGTTAATAAAAACCTGTGTTAGGGGAGACCGCTCATTCCACATTGGAGAATTACACTTACTTACGTCTTAATAAACCAGGTAGGTAATTAAGGTTTATAGACTTATAAGTATGTGTGTACAGTCCGAAACCCAAACTAGCCGGGCCGGCCCAGCCGATCGGGTCCCAGACTACAGGTATGATATATGGTGCTCCTAAGCGGGCCAGGTTTTGCTGCAATAAGTAGCCGGAAATATTAATATTATGTCGACGTTGACTGAGCAATCTGTATGATTTTATGGTCAATAAAAAAAAAATTGGTTGCCTGTAAAGTCGGTATACGGGCGAAAGTTTTACGTGACAACGACTTTGAGTGGTAAAATAATTTTAATGTGAATATTCATTCGTATAGTAGGAAGAAGGATGAAATAATAGTAACAATTTAAAACATTTATTTATACAAAGAATTAGTGGAAGGGACGCGTGCCTTTCACTTTTTATGTCTGTCTCTCTCGCTCTTAGGCGGGCTAACCATGCCCGAGTGGAAGGGACGCGTGCCTCTCACTCGCTCTCATTGTGAGCGCATAACGTGAGCGGAGCGTAACGCAGTTTCTTGAAGTGTCACCCGGCAAACCAATTTATAAGACGTTGTCACGTCAAAAAAATTAACTTGAACTTGATAGCTGCGGGTTACAAGCATTCGAATCTGAGCTGGCGTTGGCTTGCTCCTCTACGTCTGCCTTATTGTGGCACGATAAGCTCGCCTTTGTACACTGTTTTACATATGTTTCACAATTATCTGTGTGCAATTAAGAAATTATGAATTATAATAATAATAATAATAATAATAATAATCTTTATTTATTTCAGGACATAATAATCCCATATCCATATATACCTTAAAACTAGACATAAATATAAAATATAACAATATTAACTAGCCTAGCTAGGGATTTTATTCTTCGGTCTCGCTTCCCTATAGCGTCGGTAGACGATGCCCTCCGGCCAGTAATCTTTGGCCAGGAACATTGTCTTGAGGTCCGCTGGCACCCGAAGTTTGAAGGACAGAAAGTCCTTGGGTCGTTCTGACTCCAAAAGCTCTATCTGCACTGTCGAAACCTCTGTCTGCTTGTGACCGTGCGGTGGATTTCTCTTCAGCCTTTCCAGGATGTGACGCTCAATGTCCTGGCAGGTCATGTTCACGTCAAGCCGGGAAAGGTAGATTGGGACCGTGGGAGTGGCAGCTTTAAGGCTGCACTCACCGGCGGGTGCGGTGCCACGCTGATTGCGGCTGCGTCTGGAGCGGCGCTTCCTGCTTTGTACCAGTATAAATCCATCTCCATCAACGGTCGCATTCAACGGGCCACGGGTGGGCCTGGGCGGTGGCGCGCGCGGCGCAGCCTGCAGCTTAGGTTGTTCAGCGGCCGGCGGGGCGGGGCGCGGGCGGCGGCGGCGGGCACGGCGGGACACAACAGCATACGTGTCCTTCTGGGATTCCGGTATTTTGGATGAGCCAGAAGAGACAGCATCCGGTGCTGCTGGTCGAAACGGCTTCGTGACGTCACGAGGCGATGCAGTATTTGTCGGCGCGGGCTTGGTAACCGGCGTAACTGGGTCAGTTGCAGCTATGGCATTTTTGCTGACCGGCGTGTTGTTGTCGCGCGCGTCGGCGATTCGCTGCGTCGGCAGCGAGGAGTCAGCCTGACGCAATACCGTCAACTCACGTTTCAGGTCGTTGCATATGCCTTCCGAAGCCTCCAACTTTCTTCGGATTTCAGTGACGTCGTCCTGCAGCCGCACGATGTCCTTCAGCAGTCGCGTGACGTCGACGTGGTCGAATGTCACCGGCGGCAGCTTATTGAGGTCGCGGGCCACGTAGGTCGGGACGTCGTCGGGTTCAGTCTCCTTGAACACCCGGAAGATGTCCTGGAGATCCTTCTTCCCGCTCGCAGCACCCCTCCGCGCCACGAGGCGCACGGTGGTGACGGCGGTTTCTTGCAGCACAGTCTTGGCGGCGGCGATCTCAACCTCATTGAAGCTGGTCGAGCAGATCTGCTCCAGGGAGAGCTCGTCCATCACGTCCAGCTTCTGTTGTATGAAGGCGAGCAGCTCGTTCACCAAGATGGTGTCCGCGCGCTTGGCTGGGGCAGCCATGGCAGTAATGCGAAAAAACTAGGTCGTCGCTGTGTTACTAGGCATTGTCGCGAACGCTGCTAGGAAGCGTCCGTACGTGCCGATGTCGCAGTTGCAACTGTGATTATGAAGTCGGAATGAGGTTGGGTCGTGGAGCTGCAATATACCACAGGCGTTATTTGGTTTATACAGGCTTTATTCGAAGTTTTGGTCATCGTGTACTCGTCAGCATTATGATATGTTGTCTATCGTCCGGTTTCAATAACCTCAATCTGCAGATAGATAGGGTCGAATTTGACATAAGTTCTATAGTGCAACTGTCAAATCTAACTCTAGTAATGTGAAAACTATGGATATAGGTACCGCCATCCACGATGACGCGTGACGTAGCTATTTGCATCTTTGTCTTTCAGCAGAGTGCCCCGATGAAAGAGAAAGATGCAAATAGCTACGTCACGCGTCGTCGTGGATGGCGGCACCTATGGATAGGTTATTGAAACCGGACGTAAGTCGACAGTAGTTTTCGTCAGAGTCGACCGGAGGCTGCCGAATCCGTCATGGCCCTAGCCAGCCTCTTGTCAGTCATTCCAGTCTGTCCTGTATAAAAAAAATGTCTGTCTGTCCCCCCCCAGATACGCGAGTACGAGGAGCTCAAAATGGAGGCGTCACGTGCGGCGGCGCGCTACCTGCAGGAGCTGGACTCGGTGAACCGCGAGCAGAAGGCCGACCAGGACCGGCTCGACAACGAGAACCGGCGCAAGGCCGACGTCGAGAACAAACTCGTGCAGAAGGCGAGTGCAAGTAGACTAGGCGACAGACGTTTCCGGGAGAATAGGGACGTACTACCGACTGCGCCATGTAGCATCCTAATCCTACCCACTGCGGTTTAGTGCCCTACCGACTGCGCCATTTAGTGTCCTAACTGTGCCATTTAGTGTACTACCGACTGCGCCATTTAGCGCCCTAGTCCTACCCACTGCGGTTTAATGCCCTACCGACTGCGCCATTTAGTGTCCTAACTGCGCCATTAAGTGTCCTACCGACTGAGCCATTTAGCATCCTAAAACTACCCACTGCGGTTTAGTGCCCTATCGACTGCGCCATTTAGTGCCCTAACTGCGCCATTAAGTGTCCTACCGACTGCGCCATTTAGCTTCCTAATCCTACCCACTGCGGTTAAGGGCCCTTTCGACTGAGCCATTTAGTGTCCTAACTGCGCCATTTAGTGTCCTACCGACTGCGCAATTTAAGTTTTATGCAATAAAGTATTCGAAGAGATGGCTGCTAAAATTTATAGTTTTGTGTCCGCAGGGTCACGAGAGAAACGAAGCTGTGAAGCGAGTTGACAAACTGAACGAGCACATCCGCAGCTCGGAACAGGCGCTCGAGGAGCAGAAGAGACTACGGAACGAACTGCAGGTCGGTTTAATTGTCCTACCGACTGCGCCATTTAGTGTCCTACCGAATGCGGCAAATAGTGTCCTACCTACTGCGCCTTTTAGCGTCCCACTGACTGCGACATTCGAGGAGCAGAAGAGTCTACGGAACGAACTGCAGGTCGGTCTAATTGTCCTACTGAATGCGCCATTTACTGTCCTACCGAATGCGCCTTTTAGCGTCCCACTGACAGCGCCTTTTAGCGTCCCACTGACTGCTCCATTCGAGGAGCAGAAGAGACTACGGAATGAACTGCAGTCGGTTTGGCAGCTGATTTTTAGGGTCTGCTTCTCGGTGTCGTCGCCGTTTTATCTCTTTGGACGACCTCTGTGGTGTTACGGTAGAGGCTGTGCTTCAAAGTCAAGGTCAAAACTCTGTAGGTATTATCAAATATACATAGAATAGAACACGTAATTTGTTTCCTCTTCTCTACTTTGGATCACTGTGGGAGAAGAAGGGCAAAGAAAGACTGAAGCGAAGGAAATTAGATCCAGAATTCATAGGTTCGGCCTCCCGCCAGAAATTGTTCGGTTCGGACTTAACAGAAATCCCGAACTATTCTTTATTCTTTATCTTTTTTTTCTTTATTCGAATCTGATCACGACCAGAAAAAAAACTAGTGCCCTGGATGTGTCTTTTGTGACGACAGTGATTCTGGGTGTCGAATCTACTTCGATAGTGTCTCTTGACCTTCCCCACAGTCTGACGTCGGCGAGTGCCGCGGCCGCGCTGCCGAGATCCAAGCGCAGTTGGAAGACGTCGCGTCGCAACTCGGGGACGCGAGAGTCGACAAACACGAGGAGGCGCGTCGCAAGAAAAAACAGGAGATCGTGGAGAGCTTCAAGCGGGAGATACCTGGAGTGGTGAGTTTGTAGCCCAACAGATGGCGCTACTGGGCTAACTAGAGTTTTTGATACAAACCTACATCGCGTAATGTAACTGTTTAGTCACAAAGAAGTAGGGAGCGACTGAAGCAGATGGCGTTGTATTGTCGAATATAATTTTCATAATGACCTGTAACATTGCGACAAAACGTTTATAGTGACACTTGTAGGTACAGCTTGACGATTTAATGCAGAAAAATGCAACATATGTGACGGATTTTAACAGCTTAATTCCCAAGGGGGGGATAAGGGGTTACAGTTTGTATTAAACTCAATCTAATCAAATAGGGTTTGTGGAAGTCGGTTTTTTCTAAAGTTTACTTTTTGTTTCAATTATGTTCTAAGTGGTCTCTCTGTATTAGTATAATATTATAGTAACTGTGGTCTTACTTTGGAATTTGTGTACATTTAGTTGGCATGGGTCTGATAAGCTGTATAAATACGTCGATAAAAAGCTCGTACTTGTGGACTAGACTCCAGTAGAATAGACACGTCCTACCGCTGCGCCATTTAGTTTTACCGACTGCGCCATTTACAGTTAGTTGTCTGCAATTGTTGCCATCATTTTATTTGTACTCAAATTACCTTTTCCGTACTCTCATTCGCAGTACGACCGCATGATCAACATGTGCCAGCCCACGCACAAGCGGTACAACGTCGCCATCACGAAGGTGCTCGGCAAGTACATGGAAGCGATCGTCGTGGACACCGAGAAGACTGCGCGCAAGTGCATTCAGGTCAGTCGCTGCGCAACTATTCATATACCCGTATAAAATTACAGTATAAAATAAATAGTGATGGGATCAAGAAAGATTGAGTTCACTCTAATGTCTCAATGTAGAATGATATTGATAGAAGTGATTTGTCTAATGTGCATAATACCTTAGATGTCTTTGTGAACCTTTGTGCCTTTAAATGTCAGCTACATAAAGCATTATCATAAATTCCGTCTTAATATCTTGTAATTTCGAAGATTTGTCCTTTTTATATTTTACTATGCTTTCTTTTAATGCAACACCCCTTTTCACTAGCTCGACGACCGAAGGTTGTGGTAATACGGCAGTGTCACCATACACTAAACGTCAACATTGGGGATTGGTCGGGGAAGGGGGCTGGTGCAGTCTCCTAAACTTAGTTTAATAATTATACAAACATGTAACATATGTCCGCACGCAATACAGAGCATGCTGTCGAAACACCATTTAGGATAATTTACTAGATATAAAACCGAGTCTATATACTTAGAAATGAAGTGTAAAATAACTGTTGTGTTTTGCAATAAATAAAATAAATAAAGAAATTATAAGAGAGCTAGTAGTGCATTTAGCTTGTTAAAACTGAAATGACGCGCCCCACTCCTATATGCGAATAATAAGCAAGAAAAATTTACCATTTGCAATAGAATAACTCACAAAAAGTGGTCTCAATTTGCTTCTGGCACCTCAAATGGGAAAAAGCGAAATGCTTTCAATGGCATATTAAATTGTGACAAACATTTATTACAAATTCTGAATGTAAAGAACTAGTCTATTCATTTTCATTCTATTGAATGACAACATCACTATCAAACTGAACATGGCAACATTATTTCAAAAAGCTACGTTTGGTTTCGTCAGTTTACTTCGTCTTTATAGTAATAAGGGTATAGTTGAGCAATCATGAGTCGAGAGGTTTGCAGTTGAGCAAACTACGAGTATAGTACTCCATTCCTTATGACATTGTAAAAATTGTTAACTTTTCTTCTTCTTTCCAATCCTATGTGGAATTAAGTATAGTATATCATTGGTTTGCGTTGTCTATGTAAATGACCCTTACCTCCCACACTTATAGGATTGGAAATATGGAGAAGAAAAGATTAAAAGTCCAATATTATATGGATTGAATGGAGTTTAGTTGAGCAGTGGGGAAAAAGGGGACGGAGAAGGCAATCATTGTGGAAGACTGTAAGGGTTATTTGCCCATGCAGCCCAACATGTGAGTCCCTTTTGACATCTATGACGGCAGCTTCCTAGCTGAAAAGCACAGGGTGCTCATCCCATACAAATTAGAATAAGTAACCCTTCGTAAAAAAGAGATGGCGTGAGGAGTAAGATTTGTACTTTAAACACCATGGTTTCAGTTAACATACTTCTAGGTGGCGCTAATCTTAGAATAAATCCTATATATCGTAGCGCCATCTCGTGGTATTTGCAATTTTTCGATGGCGCTGCACCAAGCGATAAAACCCTCGAACTAAAGAAGCTTCCGTAGCATTTCAGTTTACGCCGGTCACATATTTTGTCCTACGTTGTTGTCTATCTGTATTACTATAATAAAATTATAGTATCTGTGCTGAAAAGGGAAAAGTTTTATAAGTGTTCTTCCAGATCAATTGCTGATGGTACGTTGGCTACGTTTTATTGACAGTTCATCCCCCGGTTTCTGAAAAAGTGAGAAGATGGCTTGTATCAAGCGATTAATTAGAGAATTCAAAATTGAGTCGGCATGTAAAGGGGCAGGCTATTATAATGTAACTATCTGTTCGCAGGTACTGAAAGAGCGCATGTTGGAGCCCGAAACATTCCTGCCTCTGGACTACATTCAGGCGAAACCGCTGAGAGAGAGATTGCGGTAAGAATCGCCTTTGTGTACCGTACTCAAAGGGTGCCAAACGGGACCCTATTGATAATCCTGATTCCCACGACACAGGGTATCCTAGGGACCAAAAGCAATGTATGTGCCTGTGTCCGGGCCAAAGTCCGGCTACACGTTCAATCATAATTGCGCAAATTCCAATTTGCACAAGCAAACATGTGCGCTAAGCCGGCGGCAACACGGATAACCGCACAAATTGCACCACCATACGATGTGGACACGTCATACAGTTTTTGCACCAACTTCTGCACAAACCGTTTGCGCATGCAAGTCGCTGCGTGTAGCCCGGCTTCAAATGTATTATTCGTATTCGCGACGCCTGCATCCTTCCACTATTGCAGCGACATCCGGGAGCCCAAGAACGTGAAACTACTCTTCGACGTGCTACGCTTCGAGCCCGCCGCGATCCACCGCGCGGTCCTCTTCGTCACCAACAACGCTCTCGTATGCGAGACGCCGGAGGACGCGTCGCGAGTCGCGTACGACCTGGACAGGAACAACAAGACGAGATACGACGTGAGTTCGGAGATGCGAGGTTCCAAAAGATGGCGTTGGGGTGGTGGGATGAGCTTTTCATATGAACCTGCATCGCGATAGTGGTTGCTTTTGCGCGATGTAGTGATTCTCAATAATATGGTAGTCTAGTTCTAGATAGTGGAAATTGGAACTATACTCTGGCCGTTGAGAGAATGCGATCCTGACACATGTCTATGTCCCTGTCTGTCCCACGCTACTTTTCACTCTATCTCATTCCCGCAAAGCATGGATCGCATTCTCTCAGCGGCTAGACTGTAGTTGTAAACCCCCCACCAATCTGCACTGAGCCAGTGAGTGGAAGAGGGGGAGAGAGGCCTTTGCCCAGCAGTGGGACATGGTGGGCTCGTAATAATAACAATAATATACTTCCTTGTCTGTAGGCTCTGGCGCTCGACGGAACGTTCTACCAGAAGTCGGGCATCATCTCGGGTGGCTCACTCGACCTGGCGCGCAAGGCGAAGCGCTGGGACGAGAAGCACATGTCGCAGCTCAAGGCGAAGAAGGCGAGTACACACTACCAACACTCTAGACAAAGTAAAACGCTAACCGTTGCGAAACGAAACGATATTTTTTATGTATGTGATTTGACATTTGGCTTCGCTAAGGTGACGTTACGTAGCGATTCCAAATGTCAAATAGCATACATAAAAGTTATAGTTTCGTTTCGCTATCCTTAGCGATTAACATTGTCTACAGGCACAGATACCACACAAAATAGTAAACTTAGTTTAACCCCAAAACAAACGTCAATTCCCATACAGTTTTCTTTGTAAACAGGTGTTGAATGGTCGTATATTTTTGTAGTAAGGTCCTAAACAGGGTATAACAGAAGGGTGTAGTCATATTTGAGGGGGTTGTTAGGGAGACCATTCTGAGCAACTTTTACTACGAAACCGATTTGATCAGAGCAACTTTATTTTTCATTACTCCATACGTTTCGGTCCGGGCGGTCAGCTGCTTTGTGTGGAGAAGTGAAAATTAAAGTTGCTCTGATCAAATCGGTTTCATAGTGAAAGTCGCTCAGAATGATGTCGCTAACAACCCCCTAAAATATGACTACACCTTTATGTTACACCATGTATAACTTATTGAATATATCTTGAAAATGAATATATATATTTCAGCGAATTTCGTAACGTCCTTGGCAGTAAACTAAACGTTCTTGGCAACGTACTGGTTAACAAAGTCTTAAAAATTTGATTCCTAACAAAATCTAAACAAAATATCTCATCTGTACTGTTGTCTATATTCTAAACTCTAGAGTCTAGACCCCATATCACTAGGTGGCAGCTCAATAAGACTGTCTATTTAATGCGTCATCAATCCCTCAACAGGAGAAGCTAACAGAGGAGCTCCGAGAAAGCATGAAGAAATCGCGAAAGGAGTCCGAGCTCACCACCGTCGACTCACAGATCCGCGGACTTGAGTCGCGACTCAAGTACGCGCTCACTGACAGGGACTCCACGGTGAGCACATTATAATAGGCTTGTGGCCAAGGTAATCCAATAAATCTAGGAACAAGTTTTAAGTTGAAGCATTATGTACAAAATGGCTTGACATTCTCAGAATCGTATATTTCCAGCAGATATTTTATAAAGTCAATTTTGTGCAAAACAGACAGCATTTGATGGCACTTTTATATGACGTCATTCTGTTGTTATTTCATAGAACTCAGGAACAAAAGTTCCGTTTTGACAGTTCATAAAAAGTATCTATTTTGACTTGACGGTGCGACGAATATAGCCCCAAAGCAGCTCACTTCCTGTTTAAAATTTAAATAATAAATAAATTATACGTCATATCCGTTTTTAACCACAGCAAAAATGCCAGCGTAAAGTTAACAAAATGGCGCGCTGTGTGACGCGGCGCTGCGGCGGACAAGCTTTTGTGATCATTGGCGCATGCTAATGTTGGTACCTCAGAACAATAACGTACAATATCTACTAAAAGATTTCGAAGATTTTATTTGCACCATCTAGTGAAAGGTTCATAAACCAAACGGTCAATAGTGATGGAACAAACCGGTTTTTGTAAAACAGAGAGAGGTACAACAAAAAGTTTTCATTGATATGAAGTGGTTGTTAGGTTAATTAGTGCTACAAAGTTATACAGTTATTGGATGATATTTTGGAACAAAGTATTTTTTCATGACATAACCAAAACATTTTGTTCAAATATCATCTAATGTCATTATAACTTTGTAGCTATACCCTATCCAACATAGGATGATCTCTGACAACTGTCTGATAGTTGAAAAAAAATCGAATTGATTCAAAGCTTGCTGCGCTTTTAGGGCATTAGTACGTGACTCCGCAAGCAGCACTGTCTATACAACCTTAACTGGAAAACGCGGGAAAACGTGAGACACCCATCTATTTCCCTCTATACATTACTAATCTATGCATTGGCGTTTTATTTTTCTTTACGTGCGCACGCGTCTATAAAATTTTAAATAAATTCCAAATAACTTTGCGAAATATTGTTGGAATTTTGTTATAGTGAATAAATACGTCTTAAAAATCGCGGTAAATAGCCCCGCGTAGTAATAATTGAGGAGTGATCGCTGCAGGAGTGTCACGGACAGAAGATAATGGGAAAACGGAAAACTCGTTCCAAGATTTCACTAGTAAATATTTTTTTGTCTCTGTACCAATGGCACTGGTCCCACCGAAGGCTGTGCCCCTCGGTGGGGTCATTAATGGGCTACATTTACTTTACTTTTGTTGTTGCACACTGACACACAACTTACCCCAAGCTATTTACTAGAAAAATCTAATATACTATTATTTTTGGTTTCAGTTGAAGCAAATTAAGACGCTGGACTCCGAAGTTGCTGACCTAGAGAGGAAGATTGATATGTTCGGGGTGAGTATAGATATACCAACAAGGAAGGCCCAATCCAACAAACCTCTGCAAGCATGTAAATCACAAATTGTACGAAAGTTCTGACTGTGAAGCAATACATCGTGAGGAGACCTTCAGTCTCCATAAGTGCGGCAATGGGCTAGCCTGCGAGTATTGAATAACTGGCTAAATAGTCACAACTCTGCCTGTGCTGCCGCGTATCGGAGAAGTCTGTGGTGCTTAAACGCAGGTCTTGGATTTACATGTTTGTGATGTCGCTGTTTCTGGCTCCCACGACACAGGGTATCCTAGTGTGGGGCTAGAAGCAATGTATGCCCATGTTAGGTATCTCTCTCGTTGACCGTGTTCTCATGTAGGCAAACGGATAACGAGATTTAGGTGCAGATGGGCGGGACACTTGGCTAGACGGGACGACGGACGGTGGACCAAAGCAGTCAGTCACCGGCCCGATGGTCCGACGATATTGTCAAGTCGTCGGGATCCCACTGGGTGCGATTGGCACAGGACCGAGAAGATTGGCGCTATAGAGAAGAGGCCTATGCCCAGCAGTGGGTCGATGTGGGCTGAGAATGATGAAGATGATCAATGTAATGTATAAAACCTGTTTGTTCCGCAGCCTCAAGTGGAAGATATCGAGCGCACGATCCGCAACCGCGACGCCAAGATCCAGGAGATCAAGGAGAACATGAACAACGTTGAAGACGTGGTGTTCCGCGGCTTCTGCCGGGACATCGGCGTCGCCAACATCAGGTGATTACCCGTTTGAAACGCGCCTCCATTTTCTGAAAAGTGGCCAAAACAGGTGATGACAAAAGACGCCATTTCGTCGTCGCCAGAAGCAGTTAATACAGGACTGTAACAGAAAGGTGTTGTTAGTGGACATCATTCTGAGCAACTTTCACTGTGAAACCGATTTGATCAGAGCATCTTTAATTTTCACATCTCTGTACAAATCAGCTGACCGGCCGGACCGAAACGTATGGAGCAATGAAAAATAAAGTTGCTCCGATCAAATTGGTTTCATAGTAAAAGTTGCCCAGAATGGTTGCTAATAACCCCCTAAAATATGACTACACCCTTCTGTTACACCTAGTATAGAGCGTGGCGTTGCCAAACCGTCTCGCCAAGTGTGGGTAGGTACCATACATTTCAATATGAACTGCCTGGATACGTAGCTGGCGAAGTCGTCATGGCGTCTTAATAAGGCAGAGCCCTTATGAATGAATCTGAATGATATTGTGAGTGATTTTATTTTTGGTTTTTGTTTCTCTTCTGATTGTAGTGTGTTCACTGTCTTTGTAATTATTTCTTCTTCTTTCTTTATTTCTTGTTCAAAACAGCGGCATGCGGTTGCCTGGAATGAGTTTGGAAAGACATAATCAGTCAGTCTGTTACATTTTATCTCTCCCAGAAATCGGGCGCAGCACTATTCCTGGAATAACTTTGATAACTCCATACAAAGGAGAATGGGCGGATTGGGACCATGCTCCAATAGCGTTAAGATGTATGTCGTTGGATAGGTATGTTTAATAGAAACCACTTTAGTTATGACAGCTTTGTTGTCACAGTTGTCCGTTCAGAGATATATGGCATATAAGTTACGATAAATACATAGTAGTTTATGACACTTGCTTAATGTATACAAGGAAGGTGTAAATGAATTAACGCAAAATGAGAAACTGTTTTGTTAGGGACATCATTCTGAACAACTTTCATTATGAAACCGATTTGATCAGAGCATCTTATTTTTTAAATTCCTGATAACTGGCTGATTTGTATGAAATAGTAAAAATAAGCAACAGTTTCATAAACTACTAGGTATTTATCATAACTTATATGCCATATATCTCTGAACGGACAACTGTGACAACAAAGCTGTCAAAGTAAAAGTTATTCCTATAGACAAGGCCTATCTAACGACATACATCTTACTGCTATTGGAGGGTGGTCCCAGCTCCCATATACTTGTGCCCATCCTCCTTTACAGCTTTCCAAAGACCTTTTGGCGTGCGGTGACAGGTGGAACTAATGTTTGATGACCATTGAGGAATGAAAGGTCTGTGTTGATGACAGGTTCGTAGCATTAAGTTGCTTAGAGCTGGCGCCCCCCTGTAAAAGTCACTCATCAGCTAAAATATTGTTAGAAGACTGTGTAACCTCTGTGAGGTATACAGGAGTTGTCAAAGCATATCCGAGACCCTCTGGCGATCAAACACAAACTAGTAATGAGTAGACGCTAGCGACAGAACGCGAAACAATAAGGGCGTATTCAGGTAGAACGCTGGCTACCAGCGCCGACTGCCAGCGCTTATCGGCGCAGGCAACAGCTACATACAGGAAGCAGGCAGAAGCTGACTGGCGCAGTCTCTCTGCGTAGCACGCAAGATACAAAATAGCGCAGGTCGGCGCTGGTTTGGCACAAAGTATAGAGACTGGCTCCGCCGACTAACTGTGCGGACCGGCGCAGATAAGCGCCGGCAGTCGGCGCTGGTAGCCAGCGTTCTACGTGTATACGCACTAACAAACTATCGACTAAACTTACGTCACTCCACAGACAGTACGAAGAGCGCGAGTTGCGCGCGCAACAGGAGCGCGCAAAAAAGCGCATGGAGTACGACGCGCAGATCGACCGCATCTCCTCCAACCTCGAGTTCGAGCGCTCCAGGGACACGCAGAGTGAGTGCTCGCCATTAACGCCTGCTCTGTGAAGTCACGGATCTTGGTCACTACTGACTCAGCCACATTTTCATTGAGTTTCTAGTTTACTACAAGGATAAAATGAATTATCAAAAAATTGGTTGTCTGTTAAGTCGGTTTACGGACGATAATTTTACGTGATAGCGTCATAAGAAGCGAAATTAAACCTCGAGGAATTGCGCAAACTCAACACTTACTACTAAAATGTAAACAAAATAAAAAACACAAAAGTAAGCCGCTGTGGGTTTGAACTCGGGACCCTCCGCGCTGTTGAGTCTTGAATAATACGACTCTGCCACCTGCCTATCGCTTTTCTGGCATAGTGTGTGACTGACAGACAGAAAAACAGAGACGCCTTGGTAATAGTGATGATTAAGGACAAACCAGCCATGGAAACCATATTAAATACCTCCTCCGCTGTAAGATTAACCGGATAAAATGACATTGTAATATTGCACATGACATGTAGGCATTAAAAATATGCTGTATATTTAATACAGATCCGGTAACAAACCAAATATAACAAAGACATTAACCAAATGCACCTTTGATCGGCAGAGAACGTGACGCGCTGGGAGCGCACAGTGCAAGACGGGGAAGACGAGCTCGAAGCGGGAAGGCAGGCCGAGGCGAAGCAGCGGCAGGACATCGACAGGGAACTGCGGAAAGCCGACGCGCTCAAAGCGGACCGCTCGGCGAACAAGTCGCGCACTGAGAAGGCCGACGAGGAAGTCGAAAAGGTAAGACGGATGGCGCCAGAGGTTGACGAAGTACGGCTGTGGGGAGATAGATGGCGCTACTGGGTAAAGGACATCGAGAGGAAGGGCGGCTTGTAAAGGTTATTAAAAAGGTTGACGAGGAGGTGGATGAGGTGCGACAAATGGCGCTAATTAATAGTCTTGAGGGAATTTAGAGTTCGATAAAGTACGGCTGTTGGGATAGATGGCGCTACTAGGTAGAGCGCAGCTAAAGGACATCGACAGGGAACTGAGGCGAGCCGACGATGCGTTGCGCACGCTCACTGGAGCTTTTGTGTTGGCGAGGCAGCTTTTAGCTTGTAGGAACCGGGGCTCGAATAAGTACGATTGTGTGAAGATAGAGGGCGTTTATCAAAGAAAGGATATCGATAAAAAGGGGTGTCGGATGCCCTCACCCTAGCCTGTTGTGCGTCTATGATAGGTGCGGATGATATATAAGGCTAACAGTCTTTGAGAGGTTTAGAAGACCCGCATGCAAGCAACACTGTAACTTACAGTCTGTAAGTACATTATTTTATTACTATCATTATGTTTCAAACATCCGCAGGCCCGTAAAGATCTGCAAGCGATACAGAAGGAAATTCAGTCGATACAGAAACAGTCCGCAAGCATCGAGTCTAAAATCGAGAGCAAGAAAAGCGACCGCCACAACCTACTTCGACAGTGCAAGGTAACTATCGAAACCCACTCCGTGTCAACGTTCTATTGTGAAATGCGGTAACAATGTATATCTTCCACAAACCACGCAAGACTATTCTGTTTCATATATTTCATACAAACCTACATCGCGTAATGTTGCTCCTAAACGGGCCAGGTTTTGCTGCAATATGTTGTCCCTCTCTTACTCACATGTTAGAGAAAGAGGTTGCGGCCACATATTGCAGTGAAAATATGGCCCGTTTAGGAGCACCACAAGCGAAATACTTTTCGTGTTTGCGTTTGTTTTAACTTTCAAATGTTACTTTAAAAACCGCGTGCCGTCATACTAACTTCTTGTATCAATGTAATTATTCTAATCTATTCTATTTTCGACGTTTTATTTCATATTGGACATTGTAGTCTGGCAATAAACAATTTATTGTTATTATTATTTGCGACTTAACCGATCACTCGACCAGCGCACGGAGGAGTATTTGATCCCAAAACATGGCCAAAAATATTTAAGTGGTTTATCTTAGCAAAATATATTATTAATAGCTTATTAAGTAATAAACCTGTTAGAGTTTCGAGAAAAATATGATATAATGGCCAAATTTGTTGGTAGTGATATTTTTTAAAGCGGTCGTAGTAAATTTTAAATAAAAAATCGTGTGTTACTCTTACATAAGTAGTATATTAAGATAAATAAACACAATATTATATACAAATTAAACATCAAAGTATAAAATAAATACTAATTATTATCATCATCATCACTACCATCTTCCACACATGGTGATTTTAAAAAGTTAAGCGCGTCTTGCGAGATGGCCAGCTTTTTTTGTTTTGTCTGGGCCTTATGCTACTTAAATAGGGGTCCGAAGTGAGAAGTAGCCAGCCTATTCAGTACGTCCTCCATACAATCTTTTCTGGAAAATTTTCGAGAATAACTTTCCCTATATTGGCGAAAATATTTATTTCTGGCTTCCGATGCCTCCTCTGATAGTTGACCTATTGGTAACAAAGCATGATCTATGACACTCGGTGCATGCATCAATATTTTATGGACAGTGGGAGACATCGGTTGCCATGGATACAAATCCACGTAAAACTTTGCTGTATCCATAGTATATTTGCCAAAATTTTCTGTGTCTACATCGAACCCTGATGAGATCACTTCCAAAATCACTCTGAATCTCTGTATCAGCTCTATGTTAATCCCAGTGATGTCAGCTGCTACTTCCATATCGCTAAAAAATCGCCGAGAAGTGTTACCATCATTGGTGTTCCCATAGCCAATTGTTTGTTGTGGCCATTCATTGTGTTTTTCAAGGAATCTGTTTTCTGTACTCTTACAAGCCTGCCAGTGACGTTTGTAGACAATTTTGAAGTTGTTGATAACTTTTCGAAACTCTTCCAGTTTTGTAGATGGGCACTTGGTTATAGCCACTAATTTCTCTTCCAGATCGGTTAATTTACGATCAAAATACTTCTCAGTGCTTGCTCTGATAATATCATGTAGATCCTTTCGAGTAAAAGTTCTTAATGAGTCGCCAGACACTGGGGAAAAAAAATATGATTTTAAATAACACAAAACTGGTTACACTATATATTTTTTTTAAATTACTGTGGACAATTCGGGAAAACTTTGATTAGTTGTACTTAAACTAGAGGTTCTACAGTTTCATAAAATATATGATTGTTGCTGTACAAATTAGTACAAACCATTTAAAAATACTAATTTAATTGATTTAGTAAAAAAGCTCGTGTTTATTTAGTGTGTTATGTTGAGTACTACATTTTATCCAAATGAGGAACAATTGGTACTAAAAATGGACTATAATACACGATACATACCTTGTTCTTGAAGATCCATGATAACTTTTTACCCAAAAACACTCCACACAGTCAAAATATCACTGTGAAATATGATGAAAAAATGCGTTGCCGAGAACTGAGACGAGAGTATTCAAGAACTGCTAAGTTCCGACTGACACTACGTTGAGCCCGTCAACCATTTGCGGGTAGTAAAACCGGATTGTGATGCGGAATGTATTCACCTCATCAGCGGAACTCTTTTCATTTGTAATTATAAACAATGGTAAATTGGATTTATGGCCATGTTTTGGCATCAAATACTCGTCCGTGCAGCGGTTGAACCACGCCTTGTGTTTCTCTAGATGGATGACGTCGTCATTCCCCTGCTGGAAGGCAGCATGGACGACACCGCGGACACTGAAGCTTCCGAACCTTCCTCGATGTCCACCACGCAACAGTATAACAGGTCCTCCAGGCAAGTACCAGATCTCTTGAGATAAGCTCGCCTTTATACATGATTTTCCATTATTAGGCGTCTGTATTCTGTTTTTGTGTACTGTATCAGGGAGGTTTTACTTCGATGAGTAGGTATCTACGGCCGGCAATACGCGCCAGTCGGTCTTTGTCACATGGTTGTCGCTTGGCTCTCGGTGCGCGCGCTAGCCGCGTGAAAAAAATGACGCCGAAAAAAACTGAGTGCGATTCGCAACCCTGCATGATCGGCATCGTGTGAGCGGTGTCTATTGGAATATGAACGCTCGTGTCATACGATGAGTTCCAATTTCGCATGCGGTGTGCAGTAGCGTAGACAAATATTTTTGCACCTAAACTTGACTTGTTCGGGAGTGAACCTTCTGTACGCAGTACTGTAGAATTCAAACTCCGTATCTCTCGTTGTGATCATTACGGTTTATTCTTAGATACAAATTGATACCATTCTACAAGACACCATGTCACCACATGGCGGTTCGTTCACGGACTGACTCAGTTGACAGCAGTGTTGCCAGAGAGTGAATACCATAGACTACCTCGAGCAAATACTAAACACTACAAGTACTATTAGTAATTCTGTGCTACAATGTAGTTATTTGTCCCAGGATCCGTGTGGACTACCGCTCGCTCTCCGATAGCCTAAAGGAGCTGGACGAATCCGACGACATCAAGAAGAAAGCCGACAAGATGCAGAAGGCTATCAACAGTCTGCAGAACACGGTCGACAAGATACAGGCGCCGAATATGCGGGTGAGCTGTTCTTAATAACTGCAGGCAGATCAGAGACAAAAACTCAGATGAACGGAACTCTTTGCTTAATTACTCTTTCACTCTAAATACTATTTAAGAAAAAAAGACCCCAGCACCACCAAGAGGGAACAAAGTTAGACATAGGTCTAGGGTTCACGAATAAATAAAACATAAACATTTACATACAGGCACACACAGTGCTTTTGGCCCCACACTAGGATTCCCTGGGCCTACTCCCGTTCAACAACTGTTTAAAAACAAAAATGTACTCGTATTTTTTTCTAGGTATTTTTTTTTTGTGGTTTTAAGGCCTGTGTGGAACATGCAGAAGTTATGCACTAATTTTATTTTAACTTTAGTGAATATCATCTGGATGTTGTGAAGCCACGAGTTGATCATTATGCCTCCGCGTCTTATCCCCTTTACCTTTCCTATTACGACGTCTATGAAGAGTGACGACGACGAGTGAATAGTGATGTTCGTTACTTTTGCAGGCAATGCAAAAACTGAACGAAGTCCGAGAGAAAGTGTGCGCGACCAATGAAGCTTTCGTAGCCGCCAGAAAGCGAGCTCACAAGGCAAGACTCGCGTTTGAAAAGGTTCGTAGTTCTTTTGGAGTATTACGATATTCCTTTATGTAGATTAACAAGGATACCATGCCACCAATATCTAGACCACAACTGGTTTACAAAACATAATAATATGGTACATTTGTGGGCAATGCGCCGTCAGATATTTCTTACTTTGGTTACCTACCAATAGATATATCAAACACGATGTAATGTTTTTTCTTTCAGATAAAGAAGGAGCGCCACGACAAATTCATGGAGTGTTTTGAGCACGTCGCTAACGAAATTGACGCCATTTACAAAGTATGTAACTTTAATTGCGTGTTTATTGTGTAAAGTTTATTTCATTACATTATTTGTTAATATAGCGGCAATAGATTATACATGATCTGTGAAAATTCCAATACTACCTATTATGATTGATTAATTCAACAAATACTGCCAGCTGACAGACGAGAGACAATGGGTCCAATTTGGGAGGAAAACGCACCAAACTAAAAAGGCAAATAAGCCCTTTAAACGTCATAATGACGTCATCTTAGTTCATGAAATCAACTAAAATGACGTCATTATGACTATTGCTCCCAAATTAGTCCCACTTGGCATCCCTTCGGGTTCCGTACCCTAATCACTATCTACGCATTACTACGTTAAGCCCCGTGCCCCTCTGTGGGGACATTAATGACCTACATTCATTACCTACAGGCGCTAGCCATGAACCAGTCCGCGCAAGCGTTCCTCGGACCCGAAAACCCAGAAGAGCCATACCTCGACGGTATTAACTACAACTGCGTGGCGCCCGGCAAGCGCTTTCAGCCCATGTCCAACCTGTCCGGTGGGGAGAAGACGGTGGCCGCGTTGGCGCTGCTCTTCGCTATACACAGGTATGACGTCACGACAAATCACGAGCGTAGAGAGTGATTCAGAAAGCGAGAATGCAGGATGTATAACGGGTATTATAAGTACACGCAATTCTAGGTTACAAAACCGTGCAGCGAATTAGAATTGCGAAAACCTAGTTGCAAAGCTTGGTCAGCCGATTAATCCTCTCGCTACAATATCTGCTCTTTAATCCTGTTGAACAAATTGATGCTCTATTGGAAAAAGATGTTATAGAAATCTGCTCTCCAGTAAACGAACAGTGATGTTCAAAAATGTTTCAAGTCCGAAACCTAATCTACCTACTCCCACTCCCCAGCTTCCAGCCAGCCCCATTCTTCCTTCTCGACGAGATAGACGCAGCGCTCGACAACACCAACATTGGCAAAGTGGCGTCCTACATCCGGTCCAAGAAGGGCTGTCTTCAGACCATCGTCATCTCGCTGAAGGAAGAGTTCTACGGGTGTGCGGACAGCCTTATTGGAATCTGCTCTGAGGTAAGGCGGCACATTCTCCTTCAGGGGAACTGCAAAAAGTCCACTCCGCTGACGAAAAGGCTATCCAATGGGTGCTCAAGCTGCCACCATTGTGACGTAGACGACAGCGACCAAACGCAAAATAAATAGCGCTCATGGTACCTGCACCTGGATTTGAGCGGGGCCTTTGTGCAGTTCCCCTGCGCCTGCACTTCAATTCAGCCATCCTAGCTCCTTCACCAGCTGGAGTAGGGGGCCTGGGTGTTCGAGGGGGTCCGACCGAGGTGGTTCCAAATACTGTGTAGTCCAGCGATCTTTTGGCAGATGAGCGACGTTTACAGGGGCCGCCACTTTACGCAACTTAATGCAACGAACCTGTCATTCCTCTTCCTCCAGCCATCCCGCACCAGATCGTTGGAAAGCTGTGCATTTCTCTTGGCCCCACACTAAGATACCCTTTATCGTGAGAACCAGAAACACCGTCATCACAAATATGTCAACATTCAAGACCCTGTGCTTTTTTTTCTTCCTCCCCAGCCCGGATTCGAACCCGGGACCTTTCGTTTGGGAAGCCCAGCCTCGACCGCAACGACATGAAGGTCGTCATACGTACTACAGTTCATGTTTCTTTGGCTCTGAGCGAACTGTCACCTAATTCTCTCTATGGAAAAAAGAGAAGTTATGGCACGCTCAGACCCAAGTAACTTGGCGCGGCCTGCATAGACATGTACCACCTTATTAATAAAGACAGCTGCCTAGCTCTGTCCTGTAGTTGTTCCCCGATTAACTTTTTACTCCCGGAGTGACTTTAAAGGGGTTTGAGTGGTTTTTTTGTGTTATGTTAATCATGTCTCGATCTCTTTCTTCAGCCGGCCGACTGCCTGATCAGCGACGTCTACACACTAAGTTTGGAGGACTATAAGGACTAAATTAATTATTTAACTATTTTATTAACTAACTGCATTGGTATTACCTGGCTATACAGGGTGTAACAGAAAGGTGTAGTCATATTTTAGGGAGTTGTTAGGGACATCATTCTGAGCAACTTTCACTATGAAACCAATTTTATCAGAGCAACTTTAATTTTCACATCTCTATACAAATCACCTGACCGTCGTCCGGACCAAAACGTATGGAGCAATGAAAAATAAAGTTGCTCTGATCAAATCGGTTTCATAGTAAAAGATGCTCAGAATGGTCTCCCTAACAACCCCCTAAAATATGACTACACCCTTCTGTTACACCCTGTAGAATTGTTTTCTATTGTGCTGTGGCAAGGCATTCATTCCATAACTTATTCGCGCCATCACTGCTTTGTCAGCAGTCTAAACTCAGATCGTCGACTGATGATCAAACGAGTTCAGCAATTTTGGCCGCAAACTTATGTTGGGTGAATGAATTATGTATATTGAGTGCCTATACAAGTTGAATATAAACTACTTGGTAAAGGGAAGTAACGTCGAATGTGTAAAAAATATAGGATAGATTACACGCGATTTAGTATGACTGTCGTAGGCACTGAACATAATATTCTCTAACTACTGTCCGGCATTAGATACCTACTTCAGCCAACGCTAAGTACGAAATGGTAATAACACATGTATTAACTGCTCTTTTGTATGTGATTGACAAGGAAGGATGTTAATGATTTTCTTCAACATATTATTTAAGTTGACATTTTGTTTAGTTAGTGTAAGATTCTCCCATTATAATTATAATTCTAATTTTATTTTGGTTTGTATGTAATTTTAATAATTAGATATAATAAACCTTTGACTCTGAAAAACATGTTTTAGTAAAACGATCCACTGGCTTCAAACCTCATAGATAGAACTCTTTATTTACAATAATTTACTATAATTACATCAAATTGTTCAATCTTACAAAGTATTCAATTTCTAAACTGCATACGATGTTGAAAATTAAATATAAATTACATGCAATGTAAAAATTGTACATTCTGGGAACGAATAATGCTTTTGCAATATTCCCCTCACTTAAATATTAAATTAAAAACGGAATCCTATAACCCTAGCTACTCTTGTTCTATGAATTTAACCTAAATACTTTACAGTTTCTCCTTTCCTTTCCCTTAATGCTCGATTGATGAAAATAGATTTTTAGTTATAATTTATATAAGTTCTGCATTAATTCTTAGCTGTGAGAAAGATTGTTTTAAATAGGTACAACGGCAGCAAGGCGCGATGCCGCGAGATAGAGACAGGAGATAGACCAGAACGAAAACGAAATAAGACATGCAGTTAGACTTACAGTTGTGTCGCTCTGTTCTGTTCCTCCGTCTCTATCCCGTGATTTCTGATGTCCGCAGAGATCACAAATTCTTATTTCAGCCGTTCATAGTTTCGACGCTTAGACATCTATCATCCAGTGTAACATATCCTTATCAATCAACACGAACACAAAGATACTTACAGAGATATAAGATTTTTAGTACAATTGGAACTAGAAAGGGATTTGAGAAACTCTGTACAATATTATTAACCGAACTACATTCAACCGACGCGAGTCGCGATCGCGATCCACGTCCATGTTTCATTCGGCGGCAAATCGAGCGTCATTTTATATTTCTTTCTTTTTTGTTGTATCTAGTGTGTATCGCACACACTCAGCCTTCGCTCTTCATCTCTTCGTTGCATCGTCCGCGCTAGTCCGGCGAGTGAGGCGGCGCCGTGTGTCGCTGCAGCAGCGATTTGAGAAACCTCCCCTGTACAATATTATTACAACCGAACTACATTCAGGCTACGCGAAGGATGTTGATTTTTTCGGCGGCAAATCTCGAGCGCCATTTTGTATTTTTTTTTTCGTATCAAGTCTTTGCACCGGCCACACTCAGCCTACGCCTTCGCTTTTCATCTCTTCGCTGTGTCGCCCGCGCTAGTCCGGCGAGTGCGGCGGCGCCGTGCTGAAGTACGGCGCCGTGTGCCGCTGCAGCAGCGTGCGGCACACGGCGCACACCCGGGCCGGCGCGCGCCGCGGGCCCGTCGGCACGGCGTGGCACACGCAGGTGCCGCAGAAGATGCGGCCGCAGTGGCGACAGTGCACCTGTTCCGGCAGAAATCAGGAATGATGAGAATTACAGCATTAGAAATACCAACAATCACCAGTGAAAAAAATATATGGTCAAGTGCGAGTCGGACTCTCACATGAGGGTTCGGCACCATATCGTACAAGATCAAAGTGCCTGACAGTTATTACCAGGATATCTTCATCTCGTAATTTTGCTATCCAAGAGTCAGGCGCTATTGTATTGAAATTTCTTTAATACTATTTTATTGTAAACACTTTATTTTATTTTCCCTTTTCGTGTAGTTCAGTATTTGTTGTTGTTGCGGCAACAGATATACACATTCTGTGAAAGTTTCAACTTTCTAGCTATTACGGTTCGTGCAATAGAGCCCACAGACAGACGGACAGCGGCGGCTTAGTACTAAGGTGCCGTTTGGCACCCCTCAGGTACGGAACCCTGAAAATATACGAGAATATGGGGCCGATCCAGATAACATTTACCAGATTGTTTATTTGTGTTTTGCAAGTTCGACCCTTATTATCTGACCAAAAATAGTAATTTAGCGACGCGGCACCTTCTGTTTGGGCGCTAGTTGCGCGTGGCACGTGGGACACTCTGTGACGTCCTCGTCGTGCTGCCACCGCACCTCCGTCTCCGCCTCGCGGATGCGCTCCAATTGCACCTGCAAGTTACATATACACTCACATACCATCGGCGCGTTCGTTCACTCGGATCCCGGGATCCGTTCAGAGTAGTAACTGATCCCAATGTTTCGTATCAATTGAACCCGGGATCAGATAGTACTGAGTTACCACCTCAAGAGGGAAAACTATTTTTGGCTCCAGTGATGTACATTGAAATCCTCGCTCGCTCAGGATTCTAAGAATCCGTCAGTCGTTCTGAAATTCTGGATTCAAAAAGAATCCTTCAGTCGTTCTGGAATTCTGGATGCAAAAAGCACTATCACCTTAAAATAGTTCTTCACTCCCTTGGTAAACAATCTACAGTTTATCTGAATATTTCAACAACTTTAGGTAAGTAGGTAAATATGTGACTACTGTTAAAACTACTTGGAACATTGTGTCAAGCCTGTCACTGTCATATTTATTTTGAATATATTGTGATAGTGTTTTTACCTTTAGTTGGAAAATATACTTTGCATAGTAAACAAGTATTTGTTTATTCATAGCCCCAAAACAAATGGGGGTACACTGGAAGGCCGCTAAGCGGGTCCTTCGTTACCTCAAAGGGACCAAAGATATGGCTCTTAACTTCTCGCGTAAATCTGAACTTTACCCCTTGGGGTACGTGGATGCCGACTACGGCAATAATCTCGTGGACCGTCGATCATATACCGGCTTCGTGTTCATGATGAGTGGAGCTCCAGTGTCATGGGAATCCCGCAAGCAGCGCACAGTAGCCCTCTCCAGTACGGAAGCGGAGTACATGGCATTGGGCGAGGCTTGCAAGGAGGCCATATATCTTCATAAACTTATCACTGAAGTATTCCATCTCACGAACACCCTCATCATACACACGGATAATCAGAGTTCCATCAAACTGGCCACAAACAACACATACCACGCCCGCACCAAACACATCGACATCAAACATCACTTCATACGCCAATCATTATCCGAACATAGATTCATACTCAAATACATTCATACCACAGAAATGACTGCCGACATCCTCACCAAACCTTTGCCAAAACTGAAGCACTACAAGTGTATAAATAGCTTAGGGTTAGGTTAGGTATGTATATGAATTTTGTGTGTTTAATATGTTTTTTGGTGTATAAAGTTTATTAGTTTTATTTTGTCATGTGAGGTGTTTTTATACAGGGTGTTTGTGGTATTATTATTATACAGGCTGTACACATTGCGGGGGGGTGTTAAAACTACTTGGAACATTGTGTCAAGCCTGTCACTGTCATATTTATTTTGAATATATTGTGAGTGTTTTTACCTTCAGTTGGAAAATATACTTTGCATAGCAAACAAGTATTTGTTTATTCATAGCCCCAAACAAATACTACAGCCCTATTTCTTTTCTACCATAAAACGGCAAACATGCGTGTCTGTCATGTTGGTCTAGTTGTTTAAAAGATGCTCCTAAACGGGCCATATTAACACTGCAATATGTGGCTGGCAACTATTGGTGTCTTTTTCTAGCATGTGAGTAAGAGAGGGACACCAATTGTTGCCGGCTACATTTTGCAGCAAAACCTGGCCCGTTTAGGAGCACAGGGTTTAGTGTGGGGCCAGAAGCAACGTAAGCTGACCTGCAGCGACTGCGAGAGCCGCACAAAGTCCTGCTGCACCTTCTCGCTGTTATCGAGCTCCTGCTGCAGCGACGTGATGCGCGCGCGCAGCTCTACCGTCTCGTTCTGGGACCGCTTCTGTGGACGTTTAGTCAATTTAACCGCAAAGGTAAAAAAATATTCAAATCGGTCCATCCGTCTTGGAGAAGTCGGGTAAAGGTGGGTCCTGATATGTTCTTTTGTCCGTAATGTACCACGGTTTTGTACTAGTATTCTTTGATCGCGAAAGGAGGTACGTTATGGACAAAAGAACATGTCCTAACTACTCCAAACCCACTTTACATAGGTACTAAACAAATATTGAAAAATATAACATCGAATTAAGAACCTCCCTCCTTTTTTCATGTTGGTGAAAAGTAACACTCGTTAACGGCTTTACGGTACGGTATTTTTTTTGGTACCTACGGTTCTGATTGCTAGAACTGAGCGAGCGACTGACAAACTTACCTTATCATTGAGAAGGCTCTCTATCCGGTCGTTGGACTGGTTCAGTTTGTTCGCAAGTTCCGTCATCTGTTCCCGATCCGTCTCCAGTTTGTCCAGTTGTTGTCTGAAAACAGAGACATTCGCGGCTATTTCGTACTGGCAATTTTTCGTGTTCGGATTCTATGTAGTCTTAAAACGAACTATTGGCTGATGAGTGACGTTTACAGGGGGGCGCCAGCTCTACACAACTTAATGCAATGAACCTGTCATCAACATATGCAGACATTTCACTCCTCATTGTAAGTCAACCAACCGAGGAGCTTGTGCGGTGACTAAGGCGGGCATGAAATATCGAGCATACGAAATCGACGCTTGCGCACATTCTGTAGTGACTAAGGCGAGTATGTCGCCGCGCATTGACTCGGACCAGGCCCATGGATCGGGCATGAGCCGCCGCCACCTGTGCCTAAATAGCGGCATGTCTGGAAACGAATCAGTCGTCCGCTCATTGGCTGAGCAACGACAACATTTAGTCGTCGGTTTTGCCCCTTTTCATCTAACGCTGACCTGGTCTGCTGGTACAGTGCGAACAGCGACGCATGCCGCGCCGTCTGCTCGTGGTACAGGTCGCCCTGCTGCAACATCTGCGCGCGCAGCTCCTGCTCGCTGCACGCAAGCTGCTCGCTGCCGAGCTGCACCGTGATCAGTTGCTCGCGGAGGTGCAGGCAGTGCTCTTGCAGCTCCTACACCAGAGTAATGCTTTGTTCATCGTCCTCAGCCCACATCGACCCACTGCTGGGCATACGCCTCTTCTCTGTAGCGCCAATCTTCCCGGTCCTGTGCCAATCACACCCAGTGGGATCCTGACGACTTGGTAATATCGTCGGAGCATCGGGCTGGTGGTCTGCCCACTGACCATGTCGCTCCCCGTTAATCCTTTGTTACTATGTTAATATGTTTTGGGCGTGCGTTAACGTAAACCAAAACATGTCTTTTTAAAAGCATTTTTATTCAGCACTACGTGATGTTTTTTGTGTTATACATGTCAAACGAACACGAAGACTATTCGTCTTCACTTCGACTTTAGTCTTCACCTAAGCTACCGCAGTGTTTGCCTTAAGAGATTTTACTGTTTCATGATATTTTAACGTTTAGGCGTATCATGAAATGGCGGGGCACATGACGGCACATCATGATGTGCCCGATTCTACGATCGGCCGCCGACATATACATAAGGTCTGCAATATTACTTTCAATCAAAATCAATTTCTTGGATTTTTAGAAAACAGGTGGTTGAAAGATAATATTGTAGCGTTGTATTATTATATTTTTAGAACCGGCTCATGAAGCCCTTTCATTTGATACCCCAAACGATAGGTTTCAGAAAAAAAAAAAAAAACAAATCCCATAAAAAAATTGATGACGTCCTAACTCCTACCCCAAGGGGAAAATAGAGAAAAGCTCTCGACAAAAAAAAACTTTAATTCAAGGAACACGTGTGCCAAGTTTTGTGAGAATCACTTGAAAACTGTGGCCCCTAGACCGGAACTGACAGATATACATAGATACTTACAGACGAAAGCAAAATCGGCCTCCTATCTTGTCGAAATAGAGCCCTTCGCTCGCTTCGCTCGCTCGGTCAATTAAGAAATATTGAGATTTATGAGGTCTTATCGAGAGTGCTTGCGGCGACGGACCCTAAATCTCATACAGCCGCCTATAATTTTCCTAACGAGAGACCGTGAGAGACTAAATATAGTTGTCCCAACTCACCTCCACCGAGTCTGGTAGATCGATGTCTTCATTCTGTATCTCTCGCGCCTTCTTCGTGTACTTCCCGATCAACATGTCGTTGTCTCTTTGTAGCCTGAAACATATTACATATCATAGTAATAAAGAAGCAAAATTACGTTAATAAATGAGCATATAAAATCAAGAGACTTACGTATCCAAGGCCTCTTGCAACTCCTGCCTCTGAACTGTTAGCGAAGTAACCTAAAATTTAAATAGAAAGTCTTATTATCAAATAGAATTATGAAGATCTACCACATTCTAACTACTAGCACAGATACTATAATATTACACTAATACAGATAGACCACCTAGAACAAAATATGAAACCGGCGTAAACTGAGATGCTACGGAAGCTTCTTTAGTTCGAGGCCATTATCGCTTGGTGCAGCACCATCGAAAAATTGGAAATACCACGAGATGGCGCTAGGATTTATTCTAAGATTAGCGCCACCTAGAAGTATTTTAACTGAAACAATAGCATTTAAAGTACAAATCTTACTCCTCACGCCATCTCTTTTTTATGAAGGGTTACTAATTTTAATTTGTATGGGATGAGCACCCAGTGCTACTAGTCCGTGCCTACGTGTACCACGCTATGACGGCGGGTTTGACGTTTGTCGGTTCATCTAGTTTCGTATGAATTTTATACCATGATACAAAACCGGCTAAGAGCAACCTATCCTGGCGAACTGGGGTCCCCCCCCCCCTCCCACCCCACCTACAATAGGGTATTATTGATTTTGTGGAAACTTTTTTGAAAAAAAATTGAGGCCGTGATAAATGAGTAGAAATTTTATTTCAATTTTGTGAAACCGATAAATGCCTTTGCATTGTCGAGCGGAAACGCTAGCCGCCATGATGTTCCGCTCGTGACGTCACTCCGATAGTACACACGAGACCAAGTACTAATTTTCGTCGATTGGATACTATCGTAGTGACGTCAAGTCGGAATCAAAATGGCGAATGGTGTTTTGGTCAAATGACGGACTGAGTAGAAATCATGAATTTTCAAATTGAATTATAAAATTTACATTGCATTTTTATGGATTAATATTGACGATTCACGTTTAGCGTTCTGGGCGTGCATTCTTAGACTTATTCTTACATGGGCAATAATACCGTATTATGGAAAGGGGTTCGAACATTTTTGTATGGTGCCTGGGAGACCAGGGTACTTGCATAGGTACCCTAAAATTTCCTTTTTACCCAAAAATATGAGAGATGAGATTTTTTAGAGATAAGCTCGCCTTTGTACATATCTTTCTGTAAATGTTACGTGTTTTTTTATGTTTTTGTGCAATAAAGTATAAATGAAATGAAATATGCGATATTTTAGAGAATTTCAACTTTAGGCATCCGAAAAAGGTTCGATGTTCGATTCGGACCTGTTGCAAGGCGTCGTTCGCCGCGCGCTCGGCCGCCTCGGCCTTGGCTTCCACCGCGGCTCGGCACTCGTCCACGGAGGCTCGCAGGGCGGCGACGGCGGCGGCGGCGGCGTCCCGGTCGACGTGCCAGGCGCGCACCGTCTCCTCGTGGACTGAGCGCGCGCCCTCCAGCTCTTCCGTCGCCTGGGCCGGCAATAGTAGATTGTTACACAAGGGGCGTAAGTGAGCTAAAGGGCGCTAATGGATCGAGTGCACCCGAGATATTTAGACGCCCGAGCGAGCGAATGCAGTTCCAGGGTGAAAGTTACAACCCGAGGTAAGCATTCTACTTTACAACATTCATGCGAGGTAATCAAAACTTTATACAGGTTATTTTATATTATGCAGGTATATTTTAGGGATTTGTTAGGGACATCATTCTGCACAACTTCCATTCATTCATTAATTCATATGGCTAGTAACCCCCCCATCCCCTCCACCGTTTACTTCTATGTCCACGTCTCATGTTTCCTTAGTTGGCAGTTTTTCGTACGGAAGTCAAAGGGCAGATGAAAAATCTATTCCTGAAGGAAAATCTACTTTCAATGTTCAACCTATGATGAATATTCATGCAACGTGCTCTTATGCAATACAATAGGCAGTAAAGAGGGGGGGACTATGAAAAACATCGTGGGACTATGAAAAACATCGTGAGGAAACCTTGAAACTCCGCGGCGATGGGTTAGTCCGGCGCGGGCGCAAATATTTCCCTGCCGTTCCGCATGGAAAGAGACGTGACATAACAATATTCTCAGAAGATATCTCTCGACGTCAGTTTGAGAGGCTGCTGCTGCTCAATACGTACAATTTTGAGTGCGCGCTCAGCATTCCGCGCTCTCAGCCGCGCCTCCTCGCAGCGCGCCTGTTCCGCCACTAATTGCTGCTCGTAGTTCTGGCACATGTCGCAAGGTGGCCCTGCAGGTTAACATAACACCAGTCAAGTGCGAGTTGGACTCTCAAACAAAAGGTTCCGCATCATCGAATAGTTCGGGAAAAACAACTTGCTTTGACAACGCGCTTTGTAAATAAAATAATCCTCATATCCTGCGAAATCATTATTTGAATCACCCTTACCTTTGTTATCGCCTTTCACCACATTTTTCGGTTTCTGAAACAAGAGATGGCTTGTGAATGTAATGATGAATGTGTACATACATTTATTAAATAAGTTTTACGTGTATTAAAAGTGTGTTTAACCATAGGGTGCTCATCCCATACAAATTAGAATTAGTGTAACCCTACGTAAAAAAGAGATGGCGTGAGGAGTAAGATTTGTACTTTAAACGCCATGGTTTCAGTTAGCATACTTCTAGGTGGCGCTAATCTTAGAATAAATCCTAGCGCCATCTCGTGGTATTTGCAATTTTTCGATGGTGCTGCACAAAGCGATAATGGCCTCGAACAAAAGAAGCTTCCGTTGCATCTCAGTTTACGCCGGTGTCATATTTTGTTCTAGGTGGTCTATCTGTATTAGTATAATATAAAGCCATGTACAGATTGCTGCAACGCAACATGCAATGCAACACGAAACGAGCATCTACACTATGGGAACTTTGTTACATTACATGTTACATTGCGGCAGTGTGGACGTCTTTTGTATGTTGCGTTGCAGCTATCTGTACATGGCTTTATAGTTGTCTGTGGTTTAACATAAGTAAACTTACTATAGCAATCTGCAGCTGGGTGTCGGTATCTCTAAGCTTTCCCTTCAGCGCTTTGATTTCCTCCTCCAAGGGCTCCACCAGCGACCGCAGTAGCACCGCGTCTTCCTGCGCCTGAAGGAAAATCTACTTTCAATGTTCAACCTATGATGCATATTCATGCAACGTGCTCTTATGCAATACAATAGGCAATAAAGAGGGGGGATAGCGAAGTCACGCTGACACTCGTGATAAACAAGCTAGTGAAAAAACGCACAGCAATAATACTCGTCATTCCGAGCGATTTGTGTTTTGCTAAAGGCTGTTTTTGCCTAGAGCGCCGTCTTAAGACGCCGCCGTCGTAAGTACATATATTGCACGTTAAAATTAATTAGTTGCTACACCCATATGGGTAAATTTACACTGTACTTATCATAAGATCTTTAAAAACGTGTAATTTATGGCAATAAACAACTAAACTAAGAAATCGAATTGAAAGCCTTTATAAGTGGGTGATGCGCATGCGACACTTGCATATCGTGTTACCTTCCTGACGGCCTCGTCCTGGTCGGAGTCTGCGCCAAGTTTGCGCGCTAGAGTGCGCACGAGTGCCGCCGGCGCCAGCGACGCGTCTTGCGCCTGGAGGGGAACACGTCATCATGAATATAGAGCACCCCTTTTAAGGAACCTATGTGCCAAATTTGGAGTCTCTAGACCCAGCGGTTTGGGCTGTGCGTTGATATGTCAGTCAGTGAGTCAGTTTCTTCTCTTATATATTTAGAAGGACAAGTCCTGACTAAAGGCCTACGCAGACCGGAACGGCATGGTAAGTTGTTACCAATGGACATACAATGGACAAACGTATCGATATAGAAATAAAACATAAATTGGTTTAAAATAATGCCCAAGCATCCCGCGCTTGAATGTCCATTGGTAAAAACTTAAAATCCCTTGCCATGCCGTCCCAGTGTGCGTAGGCCATAACTGACTGACTGAATCGTCGACGCAGGGGCCAAACAGCAAGAAGCAAGAAGGCTGAAAGAAAAGAAAAGAGACAGAGCGACACGTACCGACACCGTTTTGTCGGCGTCCGACAGTGCGGCACACACCTCGGACACTCCATAGAACGCTCGTAAAATAATCACCTATTTCTACTACATAACCAAATGACGTTTGTACACGTGCAAATGTGTGCGTAAACTCGTTCGTTTGTGAATGTGTGCGTTCAGCGCCTATACAAAGAGCCTGTGGTTCGCCCTCCGGCGCCAGGGGTGGGGTGCGATATCTGAATCAGCGCGGGGAAGGGAGTGGCCGTTCTGTACGTAGTACTATTATCTCTTCTGTGGCTGTGTCCAACAAAGCGGTGTCAGTACGTGTCTGGCACGCTCAATGTGTGTAGATGTTTACAAATGGACTTTTAACCTGCCCGCTCGCGTGTTCCTCCGTGTCGGCGCTCAGTCTCCGCGCGAGCGAGCGCACCAGCTGCGCCGGCGCACCCGCCGCCTCCTGCCACGCTGCGCGCACTCTACTGTACGCGAGCAGCCCTGAGCTGGGGTTCATAGCGGCTTTTTACACGGCTAACCCAGAAGGAGGGTGTTGATTTTCAAGTTGTACAGACTCTGCTTTCTCTCTCTATTATTATTAGGTACGGTCGCCTACGTCTAAAAGTATACGGGCGGCCATATTAACAAGTGAATCCCGCTTATACTGCTTGTGACGACAGTGAACAAATGCTAAATGAATTAATCCTTCATGATTTAATTTCTATCGTTTTATGACCACAGCACACACAACACTTCGAACTTCACTACCACAGCCTGATCCAAGTTTGGAGAACACGTAACTTTTTCTCAGAGACTTATCATAGAAGCACTCGTAACAGTTAACCGATAGCTTCTGAAACAGTACAGTTCAGTGTTTATGCTAATTTTATTTTCAAGATAAGAGACTTCACGCATTTCCTTTAGTTTTGAGTTACAAAGATAAGGGAATTGTTTCACATAATTTGCGGCACAGTTTTATGTTCGAAGGCTGGTGGAGTAGTGTTATATTCGTACAATAAGTCAATAAATACAGGGAAATACGCTTGCGGTCGAAGATAATGAAGAGGAAAAAGTTTTATTGGTATTTAGTCGGGTAACGTACTGGTCGCGCGCGCTTAAAATTATCCTATCTTGGATGCATAAACATAAATTATTGTGAACTATTCCGACACAGATTTATCATTCTGGAAAATATAATTTAAGAATTTTTAACCTCCAGTTCCTGAAGGAGTGTTCAAATGTAACAGGTGATTATCAAGACCAGAGTTCAACAAGTTGACACAGCTTAACCTTTTGGAAACCGGGCGTAAGTCAAAGTTTTTGTAATCGCCATTGTTGCTACGAGATTATCGATTCGAGTATATCCAAGTGTGGAGTGCGTGCGGCCTTGTCCGCCGCGACAGAATTTAAAAGTAATATTTACGAGCGCTGATAACCAAACATCTGTTAGTTAGAGCTCAGAGCGCGTTCTTACTATGACGACACGACAGATAGACGTTCCGTTTATTTCATCGAGGCTTGTTTATGGAACCATCACTCCGCCCATGATGATAACTCATGATGATGAAGAGGTACCTGCTGCGCCTGCTGCTGCTTGGTGAGGACGCTCAGCTGCTGCTCCAGCTCCAGGTTCCTGGTCTGCAGCCGCCGCGCCTCCTCCGAGCCGGACGAGGAAGCCTCCACCGTCTCTGAAGGTAACGAGACGGTTGGTGGTTAAATATAGGGCCGTAAGACACGACACGATTTAAACAGTGTCCTAAAGACCATTGTCAATGCTCCATGGTTTACCAAAAATGAGGAAGTGCATAGGTACCTAGAGATGCCAACCGTCAAAGAGGAAGTGATATGACAAGAACAGGATAAGGCAGATAAGAGATAAGGGCAGGATCGACAGACACAAAAACCAATTAGCCTCAGCACTGGGGACTCACCCTTCCAAAAGTAGGTTGAAGCGGAAACATGTTTGGGATAACATATGATCAAACTAAAACCATCTTAGGATACCCGTCAATGGAAGCGACAGAAACATTGGAAAAATAAATATGTTCCTTGTAACGTTGATCAGTTCCCACCTTACCACCATGCTATGCAATGTTGTTGTTGGTGTCTCACCATGAATGAGTAGCTGCAGCGACTGCATCTCTGACTTCTGGTTCTCGCTGAGGGTCTGCAGCTGTTGTAGCTGGGCGCGAAGCCCCACCAGCTCCGACTGGGTTTGATCCCGTTCCGTGGCCATACGCCGGATCTCCTCTGGGAAGCAATGACAATAAATCATTCAAATCCAAGACTGCAGTAGGAGCTAAGAGTGTCG